>BOPP01000065.1:1005648-1073575 GCA_017312745.1 Gryllus bimaculatus | reverse complement strand
ACAAGATTTGGTAATTCGTCCATACACAGCCAAGCCGCGGTGAAAATTTTAAATATGTTAGTGGTCCACTAAATATCGGGCAGACCGTTCGGAAAGTGTGCCAATGAAACCGAATGCTCAGGTATGTGCTGCACTAAGCCAAGCCAGTTTGTCGCCGAGTATTTTTATTGCCCTCCGTTGTTTCCAGGATTGGATACATATGTGAATATTGGGATTTGTGTCAAAAGTAGCAGGCAAATAATCGAAAAAAAGGCACCCGGTAGTTTTAGTACCGGCCGAAACGGATCAGTTTTGGCAAAATCAATATCGATACGTGTGCGGCCTTTTCACGAAAATTCTTGAGTGGTTACAAATTCATTCTATTCAAATTTAATCTTATAGCGAACACAGGGCGAAAGAACACCTTATGACATTTTGGAGCAGGTGTTTTCTAATATTAAAGAAAGCGAAGTTTGCAGTGCAGCCAAGCAAATGTAATATGCACGGAAGAAATGTGCAATACCTGGAGTACATTGGTGGAATTGGTATTTTGCGGCCAGTAGGGCAAGTAAAACCATTAAGAGCACCTGTATACCACAAACAAAAAACAAGTACGTGCTTTTCTCGAGCTGACGGGGTATTACAGGAAATTTAATTCCCGATTATGCGAGTATGTCAGCAGCCATTACGGAATTATTGCGAGGTCGCAACGCAGGGCAGTGAAGTGTCCGCCAGAAATTGCGAGTGCATTTTGAGAAATTGAGAGGAAACGTCTTATGTCACGAACCAAGTGTCCTTCACGCGCCCAATTTTAATAAGGAATTATCGTGCATGTGATGGCGTCAAATTAGGGGATCGGCATCATTTGTGCCACGTATAACGACAGGGAGAGAAGGAAAACCGGTGTTATTAGCTTAAGTCGAAAATATTCACGGATACTGAGTTATTGCGATGCACGATCGAGTGGGGTAGAGGCGTACGGCAAATTATCTGGCGGCATCTGCAGAAGCTTTAAAATATTACTTAGACCGAAAACGCCAAATCAGGCATAGGAAACTGACCACAATCATGGTATGGTTGAACAATTGCTCAAAGTAAAAATCCAGTAATTAATGCATGGTCACTTTTTTAATTCAGGACCTACATCGAAATATTATCACAAGAAGGAGGGACCACGTGAACGCAGATGCCTAAGCAGGATGTTTATTGATACACTGGAACCTGAACTGAACTTGGAGAATACAGTGCGGAGGGCATACACTGAGTTGGGATCACTTGGATTGCATTGTATCGAATCTAAAGGAAAATTATTGTATATATGTAACAAGTTGTTTTTGAAATGTATTGTTTGTCAATGTTGTTTGTATTTGTGTGTTATGTACATTTTGGGGGTCTAGTGAAGCTCTGATAGCATAGAAAAGTTCAGGGTGTGTTGTAATAGTTTGTTGGTGAATGCACTGACGAAGTGTAATAAATTAATTGATTGTGTAGATATAAATTTTGTATATAATTGTAAATAAGGAACAGATTTTAAAATGTTGAACATAATGTAAGTTAGATAAATTAGAGTTTTAGAGGATTTAGTTTTTGTATATGTAAAGGGTGTATTTGTCAATAATAATATGTAGAATAGGGAGTTTTGCTAGAATGTAAAACATATGACAGGTTAGGTTCATACTTCTGCCAAGTTCACGAGTTTAATTGCGTGACGAATTTTTTATTTGTGGATGTCTCCTGCATAAAAAATTCTAAATGGGATATGGAGATGTATGTAACGTATTAGCCAGCGTGCCTCATGCATCTATTTGGGACGCTTGGCAGGATTAGTCTCGCCACAGGAAGTAGGGTTTTTCCGTAAAGGGAGAACGCCGGAGACGGGAGACACAGGCTTTGGTGTCTTCGGCTTATAGAAGCTTTTCACTGTTATAACAAGCGAGGGGGTGGCGTGACGTAGGAGGTCACGTGGGCCTCGCCTATAATAAATAAGAGTTACGGAGCCAGTAGGCAGGTTCTGGTAGAGACGGTGGGAGAACCTCGTGGCGTGTGCACAAAACTTGGCGCAGACGGTGCATATGCGAGCCAGGCTCGCGAGGGCTTGGGAAGTCATTAGTTGACGAAGCCTGGGACTGTAATGTCCTTGGGTGACTGCCGGTCACGGGGGAGCGATGCTGTGTCGTGCTCCGAAGGCGGTGAAGAGTGCTTGAGTGCCACGATTCACGCGATTCTCAATGGTAAGATCGCTCTGCGATCGAGGCAAACCAGCCGTTGGTGCGCCAGAACGGACTTTGTGTCCCAGCGTGACATCCGGTCACGGAAGCTAGGCTTTGTGCGCGCCTTCAAAAGTAGGAGGCGCGTATTGCCACAATCAAAACCATCTTCAATCGGGTTTGGATCGCTCCGCGATCAGGGGATAATAGATCTATCAGAGCTAGGGTGTAAAGTAAAATTTAAGTGTATATATTTGTTTGTTTTCTTTGTTAATAAATATAGTTGTTATACGAAAGCTCTGTGTCTGTGGTCGCGTGTGAGTATACCATGACGTCACAATATCAGTAGATTTGGGAATCTATGCACACAATTACTATTTTTTATTTCTATATAATAGTAGAAAAGAAATATGTCATATCAAGGCAAACAGGAGATGTAAAAACTGAATTTAATGAATTACTTACATATACAAAAGCAAGTCGATGTTTCTTGTAGAAATATCACTAGTATTTTTTGATATTACTTGATAAACGAATTGCCTTTCCGAGCTTTCACGAGTGGAATTTCATGGTCTTTTTTTTTTGTTTTCTACGGCATAAACGTTTTTCCGGGTAAAAATGAAAATAATATATTAACATTCTTTTTTGTTCGCGTATTTAAGATTATTATCCATAGGATTATAGAAGATTATATTATTTCGGTCTCAATGCCAAAAAAGGTCAAATGGACACTTCACAAATCCTGTTACCACTTTTTTAGCATTCCTTATTCGCCATCGCGAATTTTGCCTAAAATATGCATAAGATTGACAAGACAAATGTAGGATGTTGTAACTTGTGGGCACTGTAGAATGGATAAAATATCTACGTAGATTGGGAATCGAACCCGCTACTTCACGGATTATAGAACAACACTTTGACACTGAGCCATTATTTCGCCCTTTTTACAACTCTTTTATAACTACACTTTTTATATTAACGAAACTTGACAGCAATATTATGTTTTCAAAGATAGAGTGAATTCAGTTTCACTGGCAGGAATCACGAAAGTGTTTTTCCTCTGTACTACTAGTATTTTGCTCTCAATTAACGATAAAGTATTTTATACGCTCTCCAAAAAAATAAATTTAATATTCATAGTCAGTTTAATATTCATAGAAAGTAATTTCGAAAATGAACGTAGATAGCGTTGTCGGCAAGCAGGATTGTCCAGCGATATAAATTACTCGGGCCAAGGCATTTTCAACGAGAAACTTTGTTTCCAAGAGTGTACGTATATACGGAGTAATATACCTAGTGTAGGAAAAGTTAGGTACTGCTGCGGAAAATCGATTTCGAGATTTCAACGGAAATGCACGTTTTCAGGTGCATTCAGGTTTCCCCTGATACTGAAAAAGTGTTGTTTTTTTAAACGACGGTCCGTCCGTCCATCTTTCTTTCTGTTTGTGTGTGTGTCTTGTCAGTCCGTCCGTATGGTGTATGTGAACAACACTAGCACCTAAACCATGCGAAGGATATTTTCCATTTGAAGCCCTGATTCCCTGTCCATTTGGTCTGTGTAAAAGCTCTGCGATCTTGAATAACATTCATTAGTTTTTGGGGATACTTTACATGAAGCCCCTGGGGCATTTTCAAAAATGACTCCAAATTTTTTCTTTAAATTTCTTATAAGAATAGAGTAAAATGCACTTAAATGTGGCATACGTCCGAATTTCACGATTAACTTAATTTTCGAAAATTTCAAAAGTTTGAATTTTTCGGGATCTTCCTACAACTACAAAATTAAAGATATATATTTTTTCTTCATAAAAAAATTGTTGTCCATAATTTATTTCATTAAGGCCGAGTACATGCTTCTGAAAATTTTATTCGCAATATTCCGGGCAATTTGTGCAATTTTAATAAATTACAAAAACAAGATTTTCTCAAGAAAGGCTCCAAATATTTTTTTGTCTTGTCTCTCATGTCATTAATATTTATATTAGCGGCAATTTGTTAACATTATTGTATTTATGAGTACATGTGCTTTAAATAATGTCATATAAAGTTTCTAAAAAACTCAATCGTCTTCTTTGAAAAACTAGCTCATAATTCTGCATTTTCAGCATACGCTCAATCGCTATTTTCTCAAAAAAAGCTCAAAATTTTGCTTCAAACATTGCGAATGGATAGTGATAATTGCACTCTTTAATATGACGTAAAGTTCATTTCGGAGGGTTTTTTTAATACACAATTGTAAATTTTTTGAAAGATCTCTCTGCCGTTGATATGCACATTTCCATCAATTTGTAAACACTATTGTATTTGTGAGTTATGAGCTTATAATTACTTTGAATGAAGTTTTTCGAAAACTCAAAAAATGTCTGAGAAAAAGAGCTTCAAATGTCGAATTTACAGTAGCACTTATGAGCCTTTTTCTTTAAAACGACTCCAAATTGTTCAAAGAAAAATGCCATTAGGACGAGGTTTTACTGCTCTTTAATAATCTTAAAATAATGTTTCCGCTCTACAATTGGGAAACAATTAAGAAATTACCAAAAACTGTACTTTGGGTGGCGATAGATGGCAGCTGGCAAGAGAATTTGGCAAGTCCGAGTAGCTAGCCGAGACTAAAGGAAATAGAAATCTAACATGGGAAAGTCTGTGCCATTCTGTAGTACCACTAGTCGTTGTACCATGTTATTAGTCTTGCAAATGATGTTGCCTATCCGGGTGACACCTGAGCACTTCAGCCGTGAGCATGATCACGACAAGATGGTCGAAACGTCGGCGTCACAGCCTTCGATGCGGCATCATCCAGACAGCCAAGATCATTTGCATGTTTTTGGCCGCGGAACCTTTCTACATACGAGATGTTCGATTTAATATGTCTTCGACGTGTATGTCTTCAAGGTATCTGTCTTGTCCATATTAGTGAAGGTTTTGGGGACAGTAATGACATGAGACACACTTCGACCAAATCAAGATATTAACATTCGGGAACAGCGGGAGGCTTGCTGTGGCTGGTGTGGCTTATCTTGTAAATGTTTCAAGCACTTCATTTTTTGAATTGCGGGGATGACCTGCAGCTGCTAAGATGAGATATATTGGAACTGGTTGCACTGATCAGTTGAGCGTTGATACGTTCTCCAGACAGTTACATTATCTTAAACAACGGGCCACGGACCGCGCATGATCCTCCTTTCGTCCGGGCCTGTCCACCTCCTCTCCTTAGAGCATGACACCAGTTGCGACAATTCACCGGCAACACTGTCGTCTTTACATCTTCATTCCCCTTAGGGTCTCAGGGTTCAAGCCCTGAAGGTGGCGAAAATTCGACACTAGCTATGTAGCTCGGTCGAAATGAATCATTGGATGAGAATTCTGGCGTCCGGCTACTCAGATCGGACTCTGATCGGATCTACTCTGATCGGACTTCCGTGGTTTCTCTGATCAATACCAGTCGAATGTCGAAGAATTATCAACAAGTCGACCAACAAGCATATCGCGAGCAATTTTTCCTTCCTCATCCTTGTTCTACTCTCTTGTGTGTATAAGTGTGTGTGTATACTTACACACACACACACACACACTTCACTACCGCGCATCACCAGTCAGATAATAAACTCAGAATGTTTGTATCTCACCAAAAATATTTGCTGGTGGAATGATTTTTTTAAAATATAAAACAGTTATTCGTTTTGAGCCAAGTGATAATACTCTAATATTATAACGTGGCTGATATGCATAAAAATGCCGTCGTGTCGTAAATGACGCAGCCAGTGAAACCTGCCAGCCGTGGCCTTCCGGATAAGCTGCGCGATAGAACTTATCTGCTTCCGTCACTTACTCAACACTTCCATCTGTTTTCAGCTTTCCAAAGCGAAGTGCAGTGTAAAATAGGCCTACCTAAGACATTTCATATTACACCTCTTGAAAACGACAGCGACGATCTTGATAATGCTATTAGAAATAGGATCGCCTATCTTCTACAGATCGGAACCACTGCAAAATATATGTTAATGTTTCTAAGGAGTTATTAACTTTAATATAATACGTCTGGGATAGTGGTCAAAAGTGCAGTTACTGTTTTCGTTGAAAACATTCGCTGTATTGATTTAATCTGTCGAATTCTAAAAGGCATCTATTTCATACAGAGCTACATATTACGAATCAAGGAAGGAAGGATTGGTGGGGGAAGCCACATGCGTCGTTTGAATGCGCTACGTCGGCGCGACATCCTGCCGTTCGCCACGAGCGGCTGCTGCCAGTTCGAGGACTCGTTCCTTCTCCGCGACCGCAGCGCACCTCGGCAGGAAACGCGCTCCGCTGGGAAGGCCACTGCGACAGACCGATACGAACACTAGCCACCAACCCGACCCCGATGGTGGCTTCGCTGAGGCCATTCGGCCCACTCAGGTTGCCTGTGCAAATGCAACTTCTGAACCATTCGGCAGCACCAATTCTGCTCGTTGAAAATACTTACCTTTTCTTAGACATCTCTGAGAATATAGATTAATTCACACAAATAACACGTAAATTAAAGAATAAATAGATTTTTAAAGTTATTTCTATTATTGCGAGAATATTTGACTTATAAATATTTAAATTTAATTTGTTGAGCGTGTTTTAATTGTGAAATTATAAAACACTTTTTATATTATGAGGTATGTCAAGTCGTTTTATCATTGGACTTCTGATTACGTTACAATCAAAGATCAATTTCAGTCTAAGACAAAAAATACTAACTATTTATTCCTAAAGTAAGTAAAAGTGTAGTAAAGATCTGTTTTGAGTAATGCTTGGAGGATGTAAGAATACATGCACCTTCATTCTGTATCAGAGATTTGGTCTTAGTGAGCCAAACATCGTTTTCTTAAATATATTTTAATTTATATTGACATTATAAACGTTATTAAATCACTTTGATAGCTTTCTATTATAACAAATTTCATTTAAATTTAGCTCCTAGAAAGATGAGCATCGTTTATAACTACAGAATTGTTCAGTAAATATATCTTTTATACAATAAAAATATTAGAGGCCCAAAAATATATGAAAGGTAGGGGATGTGGAAGTTGGGTAAAACAATTACAACCTAATTTACAACCTTCAGAGGTCGCTGTCGAGTTAACAATTATTTCATTTGTACGTTTGTTTTAGGATTAATTTTATCAACCGCATATCCTCCTTAAGAACACAATCGCATATGTAGATTGGACGAAACTTACTTTGCTGCAAGTTCTGTAATAGGCCATTTCGCCTGTTATAGTCATCCGTCATAAAATACTTTGTGTTCTAATAATTAATAAATTATTATTATTGCTATTATTAGCTTTTCCGGAGACAAAATGTATTCATGCTATCATTGTATCATTATGTTCTTTTTCGTTCCTTTGTCCAAGTTTTATCTGTTCGTATTTTGATTTTACTGCAAATTGTAAGAGAATTATTAGTACTTCTTTTTGATGTGATGCGTTTTCGAAAAAGAAGGTGCGATGTCCGAGACGTCGCAGAACAGAGGGCGTATTAAGAGAACCGTGGCGTGGCGTGGCGTGGCGGGGTGGGGAGTGGTGGGAAAGGAAGGCAGAATGTTCGCTGGGATGCGGCCTGCGGGGCCATTGCCGCCGCCTGTGGACGGAGCTCGCGTGCCGGAGAGCAAAGCCAAAGGCCCGGCGCTGCACTCATCGGGAGCTTCCCAGGCGCCAGTGGCCCAGTTCTCCTGGCGCGGGGGCGGCGGGGCCCGGAGCGCCTCCGCGGCCGGGCGAACACGGGCGGGGGAGGGGGAGCGGCGGACGGGCGGAGAAAGCGCGAAGGCGTTCCGGCGGGCGCCGAACGCGAAGGCGAAGGCGGGGCGGCGGCCCGCGACGGGCGAGAGCGCGACGAACTCGGCGGGAAGCCTCTGCCCCCGCCGGCCCCCGCCCCCGCCCCCGCTCCGCTCACAGCCCGGCGGGTGCCGCTGCCGACGCTCCGCGGGCCGGATAGAGCAGTGCACGTAGCGTTTGCACACCGAGTATTGCTGCGGAAACAAAGAATTACGACTCCCACGCTTTGCATTCCGCTCTCACGGAGATAACATAATTAATTTCCGAATCTCATATGCCTATCTGATACTACCACAGACCGTTTATGATTTGCCGGAAAGTCGCCAATTCGTCTAATGGTATACAATGTACAATTTGCAAATTTTTCGTTATTTTTGAACAGTTCAAGAATTGTTCACACATTTCATTCCACTATTTGGTTGAATATTTTAATATGCATTCCTAAAGTTAAAATGTTGCGTTGACAAAGTGCGCCCAACGTAACAAATCAGTTAGAATTTTGGAACTAAAATAACCTCCTTGACTCTGTACACAAAACTACGAATGTGCAGGCACAATTTTAAGTAATATCACTTCAGAAGTAAAATTTAAAAAATAGACAACTTAAAGTACGTTCAAAATATTAACTATATTGCAATTTTTGATACATATATTCTTTTTTGCAAAAAGTTAAGATGTCATAAATAAATATAAAATTGCTATTGAAAAATAGAGAGTCAACGAATTGGTCTAGTTCGTCCGTTAATGGAATACGAACCGGTTTGTTGAGACCCTTATAGAAATTCACAAAAGGAATATTTGAATAGAGTACAGAGAAGAGCGTGTTAACTTACTTTCCTAAGCAAAAGTAAAAAACTAAAATGGGAGTCTCTAGAAATCAGGAGGGCTAAGGCAAGACTCTGAGCTCTGTACAAAGCGTATTCCGGTTATCCAGCTTGGAAAGATATCTACATCCGACTCAGTGGACCTACATACTTTAGTAGAGGGGATCACAAGCACAAAATTCAGTTCATATTAATTAGTTCGTATTAATATTTCTAATTGACCTAAATTCCTAATCCTTTGTTGACTTTTACAACTAAGTAAATCGCATTTTTCAAATTTAACATCTCTAGACAACAAGTAAATAATATTTACTGAATCTTAAATTCGGAAATAATATCCTGGTAGTCTAACCTATCGATTTGTCGTCATCATAAATATTAAAATTTATCAATGCATTGTAATTATACGTCGTTTTATCATGAGTTTAACATATGTAGGAAAATAGAAAGGTTTATTACGTAAGGCTGCAGGTCCACTTTCAAAATTTTCATGGGGGACCACGGCCAAATTGCCAATCCCCTCTGTGAGGACACATATGTCAATGAATGGTTTTTAAATGCGAAGATCGGTGAGTGAAATTAAATCGTCGAATTTTGACACGTTTAGTAAAGATAACAGCATTTTAGGAAATGAGATAATATACCACGAAAATATTTTACTTCTCGGAAAAGAAAAAAGGTGAGAAAATCAATTAACTTGCAATAATTCAATTGAAATATCCTTCTTTGAACTTGGCGTTAGTCTAAAAGACGGCACGCACCGGCATGATCTAAGGAACTCATGTCGCTCCTCACGCCCCTTTTGCTGTGCGCAGCAATTCTCTGCGCCTTGCTCCACTGCCCCCCCCCCCCAGTTCCCTTTTTCACGTAATGCACTTTTGCGATTCGCTTTCTCTTGGAGAGGGTAGTGTCATGTTCCCGCAAAAAGGGACAGTGAAACAGGAGACGCGTAGAAAGCGCGAAAAAATAAAATATAAGAATCTGGAAGTTCTTTCCCCGCGTCATTTTCACCTCCTCGTGCGAACGGTCCCTAGCCCTCGGCCCATTTAATGCCGAGCTACGTGTCCACCTTCAGTTACTTGTTCTGACTCTTTTGTAAATTGATGTTTTGATCGCCTTAAAATTCCCTAGTCCTTTGCCCATTTAATGACGAGCTACGTGTCCACCTTCAGTTACTTGTATTGACTCCTTTTTAAATTGATGTTTTGATTGCCTTAAAATGTTAACAACTCAAAGATTTTTTTTTTTTCATTCTTCAATTTACAGTTTCAGCGCATTTATCATTGGAATGTTCCATCTCGCTATTTTGTTGAAAATTCACGTTGCGGGTCCCCGATTAAAAAAAGTTGTTTTCAATAGCGTCTCTCCATCCAGTTCCAAAATCAGCTTCCTTTTAAATGTTGCGTATTGGCTCCATTTTCGTAAATGTCTCTATATGTACGAGTTATAGATTTAGTTTATTTAAATTGTTTCCTATATGATTACGTTTGTATATTGCATTTTTAAAAACTCCCGAAAACTTGTTGAGAAAGTTGAGATATTTTACAAAACGAAAATCAAAATGTACGAGAACACTAGAATTAAATGAGTTACGCGGACTAATTTGTTAAGTAATCCGTACGCAATACTAGCAATGAGAATTAACGTTGTTGCTTGTCAACAGAAATAATAAAAATTCATTGATGAACAGAATCTTTGTACGAATATATAACCTTTACAGGAGTTTATAAAAAAATATAAACCGAATTTCTCCATTTGATAGATTTTTTTTATTTTAAGTATCACTGATAGATTTATAAAGAATACAATAACCTGCAATTCCATGCAAAATGCGCAATATCCATTACTCTTTTCAGCATAATTTACTCAAGACATACACACGTACGAATCCGCATACAAAACGTTACACACCCGCATACATTATTGTATAACTCAACACAAAACACAACATTCATTAATTGGCAAACAATGATTTGTATGCACACCCGCACATTCATATCCATTCAATGCAAACCCCAAGTACCTCGCCCAGTGTAATCTTGAAGGCAATCCGCACATGCCCACACATATTTGTACAAACCCCGCGCGTACGTTCATACTTGCGTACAATGTCGTCTGTTGTCATTGTGCAGCCCTATTTCCATTAAAACAGTTTGCAAGCACACGCTATAAGAAAATGCTCAAAATAAAATAACTGCTATAATTGTGCTGGAGGCTGCAGCAGAAATATTGAGGAATTGCATGTGGAGTGGTGTGAAATGATCTTCCACAAAATAAATGTAATTAGGAATGTTAAGTATTTTCACGTTACCTGGACATTTTTATCTTAACATTTTCAAGTTAACAAGAATGTTTTAGTATTTTCACGCTACCTTCCTACTCATGCTTGGTCAGAACCGTGAGCTGTTTATATGCTGTTGCTTTTTGTGCCACTGTTTGGAAATAAGTATAAATAGAATAACTTAATTAAATTTGTTTTGCGGAAGATTATTTCTTATAATCCACTCCGGATTTACCATGTAGTGCTTCTGAGCGCTACATAGTATTGTAGCATTAACTGCCGTGGTCATTATTCTCGTGAGTGAAGTGTATGTCATATCCCGGGAGGTGGCGTTGTTCCTCCCCTACTGAATCAAAGTTTGGCAACGACCTAGACGTTGACATGCGGGTATTCCATTCCAGGTATCTCCCTCAACGGGTCACTGCCTCAGCCGAGGCAAACTCTACTCTTTGTGTGTGTGGTAGTGTAGCCCATGCAATGTGTATGTATGTGTGTATGAAAGAGAGGGAGAGAGTAAAAGGAGAGGAGGGAGCAAAATTGTGAAGGAAAGATCGCGTGCGGTCCATGGTCCTTTTGTTAAGGTACTGTTTCGTGCCGGTCCGGGTGATGCCGCGTTGTTGGCTGAGAGACCGACGTTTCACCTGTCATATCGCAGGCTTCTTCAGGGTAGTGACCTGAAGTCCTCTAGTGACCTTTGTCTCTACCCTGAAGAAGCGTGCGATGTGACAGGCGAAACGTCGGCCTCTCAGCCAACGACGCGGCGTCACCCGGACAGCCAAGAAGTCATGAACTTGAGCCATGGAAGCGTACGCGTTCGAAGATACTGAACTCTGATTTCCGATCAGAGCAGCCGGCTGCTTAAATTACAAATTGCCCATCATCCATCCGAATATTTGGTTCGTAAATGTGTTTCCTCTTGAGCAGGCGGGAGCGGGAACGAGAGCGGGAGCGAGAACGAGAGCGGGAGCGCGAACGAGAGCGGGAACGAGAGCGAGAGCGGGAGCGCGAGGCGGCGTTGGCGTCGCCGAGCGAGTGCGGCTTGGCGCATGCGCAGGCGCACGCGCTGGCGCTGGCCGGGGAGAGCATCACGCGCATCGTCACGCCCAGCAGCCCGCCCGTGCGCCACACCTTCCAGGTACGCTCGCCACACGCACCTCCTCCCCGGCGCGGCTTTTCTTATTTTTTTTTATTTACACTGAGGTGATAAAATTCATGGAATCCAGTATCTCCTACTCTCGTGTCGAACCACATTTGCTCGGCAAAGTGCAGCAACTCGACGTGGCATGGGGTCGACAAGGTGTTGGATGTCCCCTGCAGAAATAGTGAATCATGCTGACTCTATAGCCGTCCATTATTGCAAAAGTGTTGCCTGCACAGGATTTTGTGTACGAACGTTTCTCGATTATGTCCCGTAATTGTTCGATGGGATTCATTTTGGACGATCTGGGTGAGCAAATCATCCGCTCGAATTGTCTAGAATGGTCAGCAATTGTGGTCCGCTGACAAGGAGCACTGTTGTCCAGTAAAATGCAATTGTTGTTTCGGAACATTATGCTCGTGAATGGCTCCAAGTGGACTCCAAATAGCTGAACATAACCATTTCCAGTCAATGAGTCACAAGAGATCCTATTCCATTTCATGTAAAAACAGCCCACACCATTATGGAGCCACCGAAGGCTTGCACAGTGCCTTGTTGACAACAAGGGTCCATGGCTTCGTGAGGTTTGCGCCACACTCGATCCCTACCATCAGCTCTTACCAACAACTCGTCTGACCCAAACACGATTTTCCAGTCGTCTAGGGCCCAATCGATATGGTCACGAGCCCAGGAGAGTTGCTGCAGGCGATGTCGTGCTGTTAGCAATGGCACTCGAGTCGGTCATCTACCGCCATAGCCCATTAAAGCCAAATTTCGCCGCACTGCAGTAACGGATACGTTCGTCGGACGTCTCACATTGAGTTGTCCTGTTACTTGTCTGGTAGCATTGACAAATCTACGCAAACTACGCTGCTATCGGTCGTTAAGTGAAAACCACCGCCGGCCTCTACGGTGTTCGTGGTGAGAGGTTATGCTTCAAATTAGGTATTCTCGGCTATCTATTGACACTGAGGATCTCGGAATATTGAATTCCCTAACGATTTCCGAAATGGAATATCCAATGCAATTAACTCCAACTACATTCCTCGTCCAAAGACTGTTAATTCCCGTCGTTCGACCATAATCACGTCAGAAACCTTTTCATATACTAAATCACATGAGTACAAATGAATGCTCTGCCAATTCATTGACCCTTTATACCTTTTGCTCGCGATACTACTACCATCCGTATATTTGCATATTGCTATGCCATGACATTTGTCACCGGGTATTTATTTATTTACTTGTGTGGTTGGGGTACATCAAAAATTATAGATTATGTGTATTACACGCTCACGTTTATTTGAACTTCTGAATCCTTACCTCCACTCTTTCCCCAATAGAGTTGTATTGTGAATAAAAAATCGCGTAGAGTGTTGTTGAGAACATTTAAAAACAATATATTTTCGCTCCCGTGTAAAGAGAGCCATTCTCATAGACACACGAGCTGCATATTTGATTTAATGGTATAGTTGTCCGAATAACCAAAGCCTCTACTCTTCACGCATCTACCGAAAACATAGTTCAAGGAAATGTGTACGGATTATGCCTCCGCAGAATTTCAGCTTACACCGCTCAATTTTTATATTATTTATTGAACTTAACTGAGTGCTCGCGGTATATTGAGAAAGGTGAAGTTATGTCGCGGTTATTCGCGAAGTCAATAAAATACTCTGAGCGTAAACTTACAACACGTCGCGACGGCTGCCTCGGAGACAATGGTGGCGATCAGAGGAGTAGTGAATGTGCTTAAACTGCGTCTCTTCATTATAAAAATGCTTTATTAATGAAGGGCATGGAAATAATTTTGTGTATTTCAAATTATTTCTTCATATCCTGAATGTTCAAAAACGAATAATTATTATTGTTAAATGTTATGATCAAAGTATCCTTTGTAAATAAAACCAATAATTTTGGGAGGGGGAGGTTCGTGGGTACTTCCATACCTACACACGTAATTGCTCCAAAATACATTCCGTCTTGATTGATGCTTACTTGACTGACATAATTTGATCTCCTGAACATGTAACATCATAAACAATGATACTTTTTTGCTGATAGACTGGGATTTGCTGGGATAGGCCGAAGTTAGCTTCAATTCTTTCTTACCATTGGACACTTAACACATAAATGAAGCAGTCGCCATAAAATTCATAATATGTCTCGTATATATCAATGCGTCTTACGGTAATATTTTCAAGAGTCCCACAATCAGCCGGAGACTAGCCGATTTACTAAGAACGACACGTGAAGTCCCGGAGGTTAAGCGTTAATTCTAGGTTTCTGGATGGGTGACCGTCTGGCAACTCCGGATATCTAATGTCGCCGATCCTCTGGCCGAAGGGATAAAATACAATGACAAGGTTAAAGAAGGATTACTCCTCTACACGTTCGACGCCAGAACTTGGGTATAGTAAACATTGTTACGAATTAACGTAACCGTTATTATTTGCTTGATGTAAAAGTAAAATTAATATATTTCCGTAAAACACTTCTCAAATTGTATATTTTTTAAACCAGAGACGTAGAAAAGTCGATTCTTCTTAGTGAAGCTGAGAATGAATTGAGAAAGCTCCCAAGTGCTTCTCCCTTTCCTGTTTCAGGCGTTGCCGCTGTTGCTGTCGCCGCAGACGGCGGCCACGGCGGGCGGCGCGGGCGGCGCGCGGCGCAAGCGCTCGGTGGAGGGCGTTCGCATCGTGGACGCTCGCGACGCCCCGCCGGTCCGACGGCGCCGCCCCTCCTCCGCAGGCGGCGCGTCCTGTCGCGCCGCGAGTCCGAACCCTCGGGACGTCCCGTGGTCGGTGCCGGTACCGGTGCCGGAAGCGCCGCGGGGGCGGCGGCGCGTGAACGGGCGGCGTGAGCGGCCCTGGCGCGCAGGCCTGCGCCTCCAGCGCTCCAGGCGGCCCTGCCCCCGGCCCGCCGGCCCCGCCCCGGGCCCACCGCGGCAGAGCGCGTAATTCGCGGACGCGTCGTCTCGCCTTCGCCAGCCGCCCCCGTGCCGCCGCCCAGCGTGGCGCAGCTCATCCACCATCATGCCCCCGCCCTCGGGCCGCCCGCGGCGCCGCCCGCCCGTTGCACGGCGCTGCTGCACGCCCACGCTCTCCTACCGCTTCCACGCTGCTGCGCGCCGCCGCCGGGCCGCAGCAAGCAGCAGCAGCCGCGCCAAGCGATCGCAGCCCCCGGCCCGCGACCGGCCCCGAGATCGCACCAACGTGCCGACGCCCACATCCTCCCCCGCCCTCCGCCGGCCGGCCCTCGTCGCCTCCGTCTCCGCCGTTCGCCGGCCACACCGCCTGTCGCCGCCCTGCGTCCCCAGCCGCCGCCGGACCGGTCTCGCTGGAGCCCGCCCGCGTCGTGCAGCGCGGCATCCCCGTGCGGCGCCCGCAGCAGCCCCAGGTCCGACGCGACGAGGTGCTGGCGGTGGCGGGCGCCGGCGCGGTGGCTGTGGGCCGCGCACTGGACGAGCTGATCGAGCCGCCTGGCGCCCCGTTTTTCCCGCGCCGCAGCTGGCACGACTTTCCACGAGCTGGAACCCATCAGCCGAGCACGGGAGCACCTGGAAACACGGGGACAGCCCCGCCGCCCCCGCCCCGCCCCGCTCCGTCCCCGCGCCAGCCCCCGGCACCCGGCCCCGGGCCCCGGGCGACGCCCTCGCACAGACGCGTCTGAGCGTGCGCTAAACACACGCAAGTCGACGCCCGCCCTTCAAACCAACCCGCAAACGGCGCTCTCCGCGCCCCCCCACCACGCACCCGCCCGGCGGCGCACGCGGCGCCGCGACTCGGGAGGCGGTGGAGGCGGCGGTAGCGGCAGCAGCAGCAGCAGCAGCGAGGGCGGCAGCGAAATCGTCGTCCGCGAATCCACAGTGTGAGGCGCGCATGCCTCTGCACTTTGCCGCCTTTGAACAGTGTCTCGTTGTACGTTTGCCAGAATAAAGTGTTATATGCAAATTAAGTGGATTTCACTGCTTTATCTTCGACGGTGCGCTATTGCTAATTCCTAACCTACACATTCCTTTAAGTGTTTTAATAAGCTTCAACGCTTAAGAGCGTTTGTTTAGTAAAAATGCACTTTTGTTTAGCCCAAATAACAAGTGTTATTTCAGGCAATCAAATGTGTCACTATCATAATCAATAAGTCTGTTATTTTATTTAGTCTCTGTTAAAAATATAATTGAAAACTTTCCTGGTCGTCGTAAAGCAAATTTTGAACGATACACCTTAAACATAATTAACAAGAAATGTAGTGGGAAAGCGATCATGATTCTGTTTGCATCTAACTTGTTTCAATAAACCAAAGTACTGTGCCCGAGGTTCATCGAGTAAGGAGGCAAGGGCGGAGGAAAGGGCAGTACACTGTAAGCTATCATCACGCTTGCCTTTCCTTTCGCGCAAGATCAGAATTTTTACATACACCCCACCCTTCGCAGCGAACTGTCGGAGGTTAAGCTCCGGTTGAGGGTACCGCTATCCTGAATCCCAAAAACTTTGCGACCTTTCTAAAGCAATGGAGACTATGTAGAAAATTACTCGATGTATTAAATCGATGTAAATGAATCTAAGTAAAAACTCCATGTGCTGAATCATTGATTTAAAGTATCGAGATTATGCAAATTGTACATTTTCTTTTCAATATTTTGGTTTATTTTTATATTTTTTCATATTTTATTTTATAAATACGTTCCACGTGAAAGTAATATTTTAATAAGAGCTTCAATATTTCATTAAATGTGAATAACACTATGGATGGCTGGCTGGCTATGTATGAACACATCGAAAAAACATACGAGAAAGTACGGAAGCGAGCAAAGACATTGGTATGTGCCGTTCCTAAATGTATTACTGTCTCTAGCATCTCTCAAGCATCCACATCATCCACTCAGTAATTGCTCAGCAGATAGACATTTTACGTACTTCGAACTGCGGAATTAAGGATTCTGGAGAAACTGAACATAAAACCTAGTCATTAACGACCCGGAGGGGGGGGGATTATTCAAGGGAAGTATGTGAAGAGGCACTTTATCAATTTTTTTTAACAATTATATTTTAACAGATTTCTTATCATGTACTCTGAGAATGTTGGTTTTAATAGATATGTAAGTGTATTTTTAAATGACACGCGCATAACTTTATGACTGAGCCAAATTCGTTTGTTTTGCACTTCTTTAATAGTGCTGATGTTCCAAATGTGAATCCTTTGTATGCTGTAATGTGTATTTTATTAGAAACACCAATTCACATTTCAATGACTAGGATAAGTAAATTTCGAATTGTAGGCGCCCTAATAAATTTCTCTAAATATCTAAAGTTAAACATACAGGAGAAAACTACTACTTTAGTTAAACGGCTATGGTTTAAGGAATTTCCGTAATTGTGTTGCTCTCCAACTCTGTGGAAATTGTTTTGTTAGAATTGCTTGATTTTTAACAAAAACAACGTTTGAAACAACATGATGTGCCGCTCTGTTGCTTGTAGCTTGGTTGTTGCATACACACGGCAGAGCATATAAAATGAATGCATTTCAGATTACATAAATGATTTCGTACCACCGTAGAATTTGCAACGTCCAATTATTTATGTTCAGGTAGATGATATGACAGGTACGTAGGATACACAGGTGACTCGGTGTTTTTTTGATGAATATTATAATTCATAATAACTTCTGCAGTTAGTAAGAAAATAAATGAAAGAAGGTATCACAGATAAGTTCGCAGCCTTCCAGGACAGAAGATCGATTTGGTGTACAAGAAATAAGCGATCTCTTTTATTAAGATAAGCATGTGTGAATCTATGTTTCCCTACTAGCTATAACGACTAATCTAATAACACAGCCACGAGTCGCTACTGTAACGACCGTAAGAAGGAACTTCAGTCTGGTGGTAACGTCCGGTCTCGATCTACTCAGTGATACAAAAACAATATATTGATCTTCAATAAGGAACGTAAGAAGACGGCTACAGGTAGTGATGACACATTTTACCCAAACATCGATATTTCAATATATCACCAAAAGGTTTTTGATTTCGATACATAGACAAAAAACATCGACAAAAAACATACACAAAAAAACATCGACAAAAACATCGGTTTTTAAAATATCCATTTTTTAAATATTATAAAATTTGTGGTATTTTCCCTACCTATTTCCATTTTAATTATTGTACTTGAGTGAAATGTTGTATTGTTTGATCATGTACAAATGAATGTTAAAAATAATCTTTATTGAAAAAGAAATCTTTCCGACTGGGCATCGGCAACAGTGATAAATGTCAAGGCCTATTGGTTTTGAGCAATCCACCAAAAAATAGTTACTTAAAATTGTATTTATGTCATGAGAATTTATTTTTAATGTCAATGTTTCTGGAAAATATATATGAATGTGAAGAAAACATCGGACCCAAAACATAGATGTTACTATATCGATTTTTCTGTTTTAAAAACATCGATGTTTTTTGCCATCCCTTGCTACAGGCGCCTACACACGTGCCCATTTGTCGGACCGACCCTCGGGGGTAGTCAAATTAGACGCTTGGCTACAAATTGTCCAACCCAATTTTCCGGTTTCGGCACATGTCGGCTCTGAACTAACGTGTCAGAAATCAGAGGAAACCGAAACCCTGTAGTCGAGCTGTTGCACAATGATTCCAAACCTCGAAAATCTGGTCAAAATGAAAATAAATTCTATGTTCAATACAGAACTATTAACATCAGGACTTTTATGTTCACAGTTGTTCATCCTAGACCGTATTTTCACCTTCCTTTTGACGAACGATTCCTGAATTTTCTCGAATGCGCAGTATTGCTTCTGGATTCCATAAGCCACATTGCACATGCGCGCGTTCGTTAAAACTCCGAAATCATTCGTCAGAAGGAAGCGTGTAAATCGGGTTTTATAGTCGTGGAGTTAAAATATAAAAGGACACAACTTTGTATTTATCTTCATAGCTCAGTTCTAAAACAACCCAAGTAATGGACTATTCCGATTGAGAGAAGATAAGCAATTATCTTATTAAAATCTATCGCAAAAGTTATGTATAAACATAAAACGTGAGAAAATATACGAAATAATTTAATGATGAATATTTATTAATAATTAAAGGAAGAGAGGAAATATGAAATAATTAAAGTTTTGGAAAATATATAAAAATAATATAATGCACACTATATAGGACAACTTGGTGCTCTTCAATAACATGTAACATAACACATAACATTGAAATATATAACAAATAATGCATTTTTCCTCATAGTTATTGTCAAACTAAAGGCTACTAAAATAACGAATTTTGAGAAGATATTTTAATTTTGTGATATATTTCAATTTTTTCTGCCATATTGAATCTCTAGTTTTATTTTTGATATCTCTGATTTCATATCAACGACTCTTCAAAACTTTCTATTCTAGAAAACTTTCCAATTATACGACCCTTTTACATTTAGTTCAGAGGTCTGAAATCAATGTAGATTGACCAAACTACACACCACATAATTCGGCGGAAAGTATGGCGGCGGGAGAATCGATGGCCGACGAAACCAATCACACCTTTTCAATTCAATGATCTGTTATTTTTTTCCTTGGCGAGGCTCGGACCAGCATGCTCTACCGCCTGACCACACACATCTCGCTACTCTTCTTTCGCCATCAAGAGAAAGGCGACGAAATAGGCGATTTCAATTTACCTCAGATTTCTTAAGGCTTAATGATCTTTTACATGCAATAAATCTGGGACCCGACGGAGGCCTTTTCCTCACAGTTATTTCATGTAGCTTTGAATGGGGAATTGAGCATTGCTCTTATACTCAACCCTCGCAGTTGTACTAGTACTCGTATACCGTTGGGATGACATCCGCACACGCTGGAACGCGATGCTCGCGTACCGGGAGAGGTGGCTCAGAGCATCAATTGATGCCACTGCACTGCCTCTGACCGGGAGGTCCTCGAGTTCGAGTCCCGATGGTGGCAGGATTTTCGACACTAGATTGTCAACTAGGTCGAATTCAGCGGCTTGGAGAAGAATTCTAGCGGCCGGCTGCTCTGATCGGTAGTTTTCTGTGGTTTCTCCGATCAACACCAGGCAAATGCCGGAGCAGTACCCTAACAAACGACACGGATCGCGCGCGATCTTTCCTTCCTCTTCCTCGTCCTTTCCTCGCCTCTACACTCACACGCACACACACACACACACACACACACACACACACACACACATGCGCGCGCACACACATACATACCAGTCCATCAACTGTATTGCGACAACCAAGTTTGACCAAATTGGTCGCATTGAGAGAGGAAGGAGGCTAAGAGGATGATGTGCCATTAACAAATCAATGTTCATTCTTTCAAAAATCTCGTCGGCGGTAATGAGTCCATCTCGCTGACGCAGGGAGGGAAACGAGACGGTAGGGGTGAGGGCTGCCATTGCAATGTTGAAAAAGCATTTGCGATGGGATTCTCTCTCGTGAGCAGGCAAAGAAAGGTAGTTGGGACAACCTATTTCTAGAAATTCGATATCACCTGCCACCAAGCTTCGCGCCCGGACATAAAGTCAAATGTGATTTGCTCGAGCAGGCTCGCGTTGGTAACCGGTATGGAGCCTCAGGGCATCAACTGATGTCATTGGAGTGCTTCTGACCCGGAGATCCCACGCTTTGAGTCCCAACGGTCGCAGGATTTTCGACTCCAGATTGTCAGCTACATAGGTCGAATTCTGCCGCTGTCTGAAGGAGAATTCTTGCGGTCGGCTGCTCTGATCGGTAGTTTTCCGACGTTTCTTCGATCAACACCAAGAAAATGCCAGAGCAATACCCTAACAAATAGATCACGGACCATGCGCGATCATTCCTTCCACTTCATTGACCTTTCCTCACATCTACTTACACACTCACATGCGTGTGTAGTCACGAGCCCTTTCTGGAGGCAAGGGATTTGCGTTCACCACAGTCTCTTGTAACTTTCCTCGAGTAAGAGAACGAGAGAAAATATGCGGCATTGCACGCCATTTCGATTGTTTCCCTTCCTTTCTTTCTGGCTTCCTGCTCGGTTTTTTGGACAGCTTTTGCTTTTATATGGAATTTACAAGCCCTCCCCCCCCCTTCATTTCGGGTAGGTATCACGGAGCGGCCGCTCCGTGCTTAATCCAGGCCTGAATAAACTACGTTTGTTTAATGCTTTCTGGAATACCTACCAAAACCTTGAAAACTGAAAAACCTACTTCGTCGGTTGAAAAAGCACTTATCCGCGTATATCGCAATATACATACCTAGAACATATTTTAGCGACTCTGGAAAGAAAGTTCATAACATAATATTTCAGTATAACCTGAACATTATTCAAATTAAAAGCATTTAGTATATCATGGTCAGAAACTCAATATTATAAATTTATTCTTTTTCGCTGCCGATAACCGATTTATATAACCCTTTATAATCATTCTTAAATGCGTAGTTTAAATATATTTTGAAATACAATGTACAATATCTGCCATTCTTACAGAAATACAACAATAACTTTCTAAATTTAAAGTTGTCAATTTGCAGCTTAACTATTAGACCATTTATAGACAATTGCTGCAGAAGGGTTTTGTTGAAAGAGATAAGTGGAGAAAGGATATAATACAAGGTACGTCAGTGAAGTGAGTCATATACTATGGCAGTTTGTGCAATTGAAATTGATTTAGAACAAAATGAATATGACATCCTATCGTCGTGGAAGCCACACACATTTATATATTACCATATTTATAACATTTACCTAATTTAGTTCATCGCATCAAGTACTAAAATCATTCAGACGTTATATTTTTCCACAATCATAGATCTTGATGTTTGCGATTAGTGCTTCCGAGTTGGCGCTCCTTCGTGTGACGTCACAACGGTATCAGTGTCAGAAACTACAGAAATTGGGTTAAGTGCGTTGGAGGTCTGAGTGGAAATTCTGGAAAGATTTGTTGTTCTAATAAAAGAAATTACCTTAAAATGCGTCGATGTCTCTGTTATAAGAACTTGTCTTTGTGGCTCTGAGTGAAAAGGGCGTACAAAATCACCATGGAAGCTGATTATCAACAAAAGTTCAGTCCTTCACAAACGTTGACAGGTAAGAGTACGCGGTGAAGAAAGGTATTTTGGTTGTTAGAATGTGATAAGTTAGAAATTGTGTTGTTGTCATTCTCGTCTTGACAAACATTGGGATTTATGTGGCGAGTTTCGTTTATTTCATTGGGGTCTTGCATCTGTATATATTGTGATTTTCTCTTAAAATGTCCTTTTAAAACTGTGAGCGTTTGGTTTGTACGGTCAGTGTTCCTTGTTTGTGTGTTTGTGTCATTTAGTGTTTTGTACTTTCTACAGCTTCTCATAATGATCACGAGGAACCATATCCCAGTTTGTCTGATTATCATGATTATGAACCTAATTTGGAATTTGATGATACAGAACTGCAGCAGGCTACAGTTACTAGTGGTAAGAGCAGCATGTGTGATATCAGTTTGTAATGTAATGTTCGCCCTTTGTAGGAATTGCATGATCATGTTGACAACAGATTTGACATGTCAGTGACTTTATAAATAATAGAGGGGTGTTGCGCTGTTAAAAAAGCATTGGCTTGATGAACATGCACAGAGTATGTAACCATATCAATAAAAGAAAGTTTGGTGAATGATGATGGAAGAGATTGAGATATGTGGAACATTGTTTTTGAATGTGAGATTTAATACTGCAATAAATACTATTTTGTTACAAATAAAAAAAGAAAATACTTGTTTTCTTCTGTGTGTGACTGTTAATTGTTTCTTTTGTAACATTAGACTTAGAATTAAGCCTTTATAATTATATGCTGCATAACGAAAGTGAATGTGTGTTAGAAAACATTCTATGTTTTTAGTGAAACAAACTTTGAAGCCCGACTTCATATTAAAAATGTGTCTTTTTCTTTTGTTTTGGGATTTTTATTTATTTTTAAAATGGTTATGTTGCTTTGTTTGTTGCATGATTATTGATATTTTAAGTTTTGAAATATATCTTGCTGCAGTTTCTTTACTTAATTTTGGTGTGTTTATACAAGTTAATGATTATGTGTGAATATTTTTATTCGTACTACATAATTGTAATTATGTAGCTCTTCTGATTTCTTGATACGTTATTTCAGACTTCAATTCACAAACACTATTTAACTTGATGTGAATTCTTTCTTTTTAATGTAGATCTAGAAGAAAAAATAGACGTGAGTGGTATTGATTATTTGGAATCACCTGTATCAGATGGTACAATTGAAGAAAATTTTGAAGAAGAATTAGTAAATGCTCCTGTAATTCCTGCTGGTGTAGACAGTCTGTCATATCATTTTCAAGATAATGATGAAGATGAAGATGATTTTCAAGATGTGGCAAAATATGGTATAGTTGAAGTTGTAGGTGATGACACCTATGGTCGAAAAGTGATAGTTGTATCTGCTTGCAAGTTACCAAGTAACAAGGAGCTGGATCATGCACGCTTTCTTAGGTAATGAATTTTTATTTGTGCTCTTACAATTTCATTTTTTTAAATTTAATTGGAACGCTTTGTTCCAAGAGAATTAACAATTTTTAAGACCCTGAATTTCTTGGTAAAAGCTCACGAGACAGTATGAATTGGAATAAGCAAGATTCTAATTGTAAGGGGTTGCTTGCAACTGGTTAGTTTGAAATCTCTTCTGTGATGTCGAAGAGAGTGATTTTCTTTGTTTTTGATCTGATATGGTGGCAAACCCAAATATTTTGAATAATTTTAAAAATGTCGGTAGAGATGATATCTTGCTTTATTATGATGAAAGAAACAATTCATTGAACTGGCAGACCCTTTTAGAACAGTCTTGATTTTAGGGCTGAAATGTAGTATACGGTACAACCTAGGGAAATCATTTAAACCGGCACTTCGCGCCTTTCCGGCATTAACTAGGCAGTTAGAATTCTGGGGGCTTTCTTGAAAGGTGATGTCTTATAAAAGTGAATTGGTAATTATGCGTTGGATAGACTCAAGGATGTTTATAGTGAACGCGAGGGCTGAAGGCCCGAGCCTTGCCGTTACTTGGATCTGGACGAGCGAAGCAAGAACACTTGCCTTTGAAAGTAAATTGGCGTTACAATGCAGCGTGGACAAAGCATGTGAAGGGCGAGCCATGAAAATAGCCTATCCGTAAGTTTTATTCATTTCTATTCGAGCACATGCAGTAATTAAGGCTTACGCCCAGCCGCCACATTTCTCTAAGAGTGTACAGTATACTAAATTTTAACCGATTTTAGTATTGTTATTGCTGTCTCTGTATGTGTGTAAACATCAATTTTTAAACACTGTACCGTCATTGTCATTTTATTTCATATCTTATTTTTACTGATATATGTATTGAAAAGATACAAATTCAAATAATTACAAGTTTGAATTATGGTAAGTGACATTTCACTTTTTGACAGAGAAATGCAGTGTGAAACTGTGGTTGGGAGTGGGGGGTCACAATGGAAGGACGAGCCAAAATATATAAGTGAATTATCTCTGCTTTTTGAAGGTAAATTTTCCAAGCTGGTAGGCCATGGTTCAGTTGGCATTGAAGGGCCAAAGGATTCATCCACGTCTGCAGTGAACATCCTCAGTGGCGACAGGGTCGTGGGCGCAGTGTGTGATACAGCGGCTGGCTGGCGACGTTTGGCCCTTCAATACCAACTGGACCACGGCCTACCAGTCTGGAAAATTTATCTTCTATTTACTCCGGCCATGAAAGCCTGCGATGCTATATACCACTGCTTTTCTTTGTCTGTTCTTAAAATGCTTTGGAATATAGTGAGAGCTACTTTGTCTTCATAACTAATCTCAACGTCATCCAAAATATCAAAACGGCTGATTGAGTGAATGCATCATGAATATTTTGAATGGAGCATGAGAGGTGTCTGTCGCCAAAATGAGTGGTAAAGAAACGTTAGCACCTGTAATATCTATAATAAAATATATGTTTGTGAATGTGAATGAACGTTAAAATGAACGTTTCCTGAGAAGTTAATATATTCTCAACACTTCCAATTAATTTTTGAGACTGAAAACAGTTGGGGAATGATGTAAGAGACTGAATTTTTCTGAACACTTGTGTTGAATATGCATTGGAGTAATATATGATTTTTAAATTTAATGAACAATGAAAGAATATTTATGTTTGAGGCAATGTCAGGCAAGTATATTTGACCTTTTTATTTTAAAATTTAATCAGAAATTTAATATCCATGAAATGAGGCTTTGCGTAGGATTATGACTACCCTGGGAATTTTTAGTATTTTTTTGTTCTTGCCTGTTATTTTATTAAAAATTACACAAATGGTCATTTATATAATGTATTCACTACTTGCCAGTAAGCATTAAAAAAAAATTAAAGAAAATAAGTGAAATACACTATCAGCATGTCTTGCTGTACCGCAGTAACTTGGGATTTATTTCATGGTGTATGGATAATCTAATGACATCTAAATTAAGAAAATTGCATCCATCAGATTTTTCTCACACTACGCAGAGCTGAATGTTTGGGTATTTGCCAAGAAAATGCTGGGAAGATCCAGCAATTTCATGAATTAAATATGTACGAGGTTGAACCTCTTTTAAGGGGAAATGGAATAAATGGTAAAACATATTGTGAACATCTGTTTGTTTTACCCCATAAGCAGAAAATATTTTCAAACCGAAGAAGGAAGTGGAACACACTAATAAGTCTTCACAATCGAACTGCAGAATTAAACTAATATAGAGACCAACATTCTTTCACTTCCTTTAATTTGACCTTTTCACCACTGTAAATAAAGTTGTAGCTTGATTCTTTAAACACAAATACAGTAGCAATCTCCCTTACAAAATGAGCTGTAATAACAAAAGAAGCTTCAAAATTACCTATCTAACTGTCTGGGAAAGCATTAGAAGTGCTGTAATATCATTTTTCTCTCAGGAGGGGTGAGGGTGCTAATAATGACTCAGACATTCGCCTTGCGTAGCTGGAATGTGGGTTTGATCCCCAGGAAACCATGTGGTGGCAAGGTCTTGGCAGATTTTCTTGGGGTTCTAAGGTTTCCTCTGTGGGTTGAAACTAAATTGAAGCCATGGATTTTTAAGGGCAAAAAAGTCTTTCTTTCAAAGGGGATGTAAAGCCTATTGTCCCATGCTGTTGGTTTACTGCATGTAAAAGATTCTCAAGCCTAAGTGAAGTCGCTGAGAAAATTCAAATCGCCTGTTTCATCGCCTGAGTGATACCTCCTTTCTCTGCTAGATGATGCAAGGAGAGTAGCAGAATTTGTGTAGTCAGGTGGAAAAGCAGACCTCATGGCTTGAACCTTGCAACGGAAAATATGGCATCATTGAATGAATTGAATTGAATTACCACTTCCTAAGCCCCTATAGATAAATAATCCTCACCCTCACAAGCCACAAAAAAAAAAAAAAAAAAAAAAATTCAAGTGAACACTGTTGAGGAAACAGTCGAAGAGGAGACGGTGCTGCCAAGAGAACAAAAGAGAAAATTTGTTCATATTTTCATCTTTATCCATTTCCATTTCTGCTTTTCCTCTTTCTCTTCACTTCTGTTTCTCTCTACTGTTTGTAAAAGTTTTGTCAGAAAATCTTTTGTCCATAGAGTTGCCTACTCTAGGTGTCTATGTTTCTTAAGTCTCCTCCATAGGCATATTGTCTGTTATAAAACAAGAAAAAGAAAATTAACTGTTTCTAAATAAAAGAATAAAATTGAATTTTTTAATGTTATTTGATAACTCTTCCATTATTTGAAACTGGAAGCAAGAGATGGAAATTAACATGAATATTGTAGGAACTTGAAAGAGAACACTTGATCAGCAACAATCTAAAACTTTAATACTCCACCAAGACTACAATTACTAAAAAAATTTTCCAGGACAATAGTTGTCAAATTTGGGAAATGTACAACCCCTGAGAATGCTGCTTAAATATTAATGGTATTGCTCAACTCAAAAGCTGTCAGTAGGAGATGGATATTAATCAGTAAAAGTGATGACAGGAGAACAACATTGAGTTTATGTTAGAGCAGCTCCACACATTCAGTGTTTGAATAGCTCTGAGCAGATAGCTACTAGTCGCCCAATCCCACACAGCTGATATGTTCGGTAAAAGTGCTTCCTTTGATGTATCCAAATGACTGACACGCATTTGGTAGGTAGTATAATTTTCATTACTTGGCAAATAGTAAGCAATTCATCCACACTTCTTGTGATTCAGTGAGCAGTTGCTCTCCACTCTCCGTATAACGAATGTGCGAATCCGCCTTTAATTTCATAAATACTTATGTCTTGATCTAGGGTTTTGAAATTTGATTAATGTTGATTAATCATTGTGAAGAGAGGGAAAACAGTGTGGAAAAGGCATCAAGTGAAATCATTCAAAACCAGTCTTATTCTCCCTTTTCTGCCTATGGAAATCAAAATATTTATGAAATTATAGACTAGTTATATGTCTTTACATATCAATTAAATTTTTTAAATGTTAACTTATTTTAATTGTATTATTAAAGGAAGAACTTTAACAAATGAATTTGAAAGATGGTGTTTTTACCCTTAGGGAAATAATATAAGTTCTGTTTTGAAATGAGCCGTGCAGACCTCTGCTAATCAATGACTTTTTAGGAAATGCCTTGTGCAATGCAAGGCAGTGTGCATTCATATTCTGTATATTGAGGTACTGTTAATGTATTCAACAACTTCAATGATTTCTTGCAGGTACCTGATGTTTACTCTAGACAAATATGTGGAACAAGACTACAGTTTGGTGTACTTTCATTATGGCCTGACAAGCAAAAACAAACCGCCTCTTTCGTGGCTGTGGCAGGCATACCGAGCTTTTGACCGTAAATACAAGAAGAATGTGAAGGCTCTGTACCTAGTCCACCCAACAAATTTTATCAGAGTGATATGGCAGATTTTTAGAGCTGCAATTAGGTCAGTATGAAAACAGATTAATTGTTCCATTTAATTTTAGGAGAAGAAATGAGCAGGGAATCGCAATAATACTCATCCTTTGGGACTATGCAACTTCTGAAAAGGGAATTTTACTATTAACTGATGCTTTGTTATTCTTACATGAGACAATCAAGTGATCTTTCAATTATGTAACTGCATTCAAGTGGACCAGAACAAAACTACAATTCAATCAATGTTTCTGCAGATGTTTTAAGCAAATTAAGTCAATGCCCAATTTGCCTGATGTGTTGGATGAACAAATACATGTGTTTCAAAATTAATATTGTTTTATAAGTCTTGTTGCAATTAGCGGAGTTCATAACTCTAAGATGGTTGATAGCAATCTTTTTGAATTACAGTGCAAAGTTTGGCCGTAAAGTGATGTATGTGAACTATTTGCATGAACTGAGACAACACCTGAATTTAGACCAGCTCAGTATTCCAGAGGAAGTGCTGAAGTAAGTTTTTTTAATCATTTCAGCATGACATGCTCTTAGTATTCATGTCCTCTTATTCATAAAATTTTAACATGAGACATTTGTGCCTTTCAATGTTTTTCAGACATGATGAAAGATTAATGACCAAAAATAAGACTGCTGTCCTCCAGCAAACAGGTGTACCTCAGTCATCACCCTATCTGTCATCACCCTCTCTGTCATCGAAATCACAGGCTCCCCTGAAGACTCAGCAGTTTGGGGTATCTTTACAATTTATAAAGGATCACAATTGTGGAGAAGTGATTCCTCCGGTGGTGCGACAGTGTGTGGAATTTCTTAGTCAGCCTGATGGTATTTTATAATGTTGTTTAGTAATATTTACATTAGATTAGCCCTGTCCAGCCCCTTCATTGAGCCATGATCTGCCTATGTCTCAAGTAGCATTAAATCAGTTGAGTCGTCTGAGAAGAGTTAGCTGTCAAACATCATTCATTCATTTTTTCTTTCTTGCATACTACTTGTATAGTATGAAAAAAGTAATGTAAATCTACAACATAAAATGGCAATTTGTTCACTGAAAAACTTGCTGCATGGCACTGATTCCAAGAAAGTGGATAAATCTTGCCCCTACACATAGTAAATTACTTACTCTAACATGTGTTGTCAGAATCCATTTTGTGGATACCCAAAAATTAGTTCTCTGCAAAATTGTCTTCCAGCCTTTCTGAATTTATTAAATTTGTAACTACTTTATACTCTTTAGTCACAATAAAATTGCAAAATGTCTAATTCTCTAGAAAATTGTCTTAAAAAAGACTTAAATCTTGATGCCTGAGCTGTCACTACTTTCTTGTTTTTTAAAATAGTCATTATCATGATTTTTGCCAGCATTCTCTTCATCTGCACATGATTAATTGACTTGAATAAATAACTGTCTTTTTGGTCCTCCTCTCAAACTGCATCTCCCTCTGGCATTTTAGGTCCCTCTGAAATATTTGTGCCTGTAATTTGTGTTCTAAGTCTTTCATCTGACACTACCCAAGAATGTTCCCTTCTGTCTGTCCAGATTAATATCCTGTCCTCTTGTTTGTGACCTTCGATTTTTTTAACAGTTCTCTCGCATTCTTTGTCAGAATGTAAGCCTACTGGAAATTCACATTGTTTAATGTTTGTATGATCGAGTTGTGAACTGAGAACTAATACATCTATTTCTCTGTTTTGCTGTTAACGTGAGAAATAGAAGCGAGTTTACAAGTTTGGGAAGATTTTGCAAAGATAATATTCTTTAATTATCCCTTTCTGTAATTGAATGAACAAAGTGTGATAAAAAATACAGTGAATAATTTTATTACAAACAGAGTTATAATCTTTCATAAGAATTTGAAAGTACTGTCCTTGGCTAGAAATGCACTGCATAGTCATGCCCAACATTGAATCCTGGAAGAATTTCTGGAGGGGCTTTCAGCTGCTCTATCATGTCTCTCTCAATGTTGGGGATGGTCTCAAAATGTTCTCCTCTTACCAATTTTTTTTTTTTTCTGGAAGAGCCACAAGTCACATAGTGCCAAATCTGGTGAGTAATGCGGATGTTGACAGAAATTAACACTTTTCTGGCAAATAACTGGCCACAAGTAATGTGTGGAATTGTTGTGATGAAAGGAGCTGTTAGCTCATTTTTCTCATCTCATTTGCAAATTATCTGATAAAATGCTTTGCATGGACCCATATGAGATTTTTAAGTTCTTCAATAAGCTCTCAAGTAATCATTCATCTGTTTGAACAAACAAGTTTAGTCATGTTTTGCAAATTTTCATCTATTTTTGGGATTAAAGGACAAGCCGACTATTTTTTGTCTTCTACAGACCAATTTCCTTGCCTTGCAGAGTTCCACCTCTGGAAGCTAACTGACAAGTCAGAACATGTTCAAAATTGACACTGACCATCTCAAGGAATTAATCCATTGTACATACTCAGGCAAATGTAGCTTCATCAGTTGCTGCTATAAAACTTCATTCATTATACTTTTTTATCACACCCTGTAGAATGTGTACTTCTATCAATGTAGATTTTTTTAATTTCCATGTCTTATAATATGCACATTCGCATTCACCGGGCATTGAACCGAAAGTCTTTGCGGCCTCTTCAATCAGAGAATCGTGGAACAAAAGCAGCAATTTTATTTATTTTCAAGTCCCCTGGTTATTGACATTTTCATGAAACTATCCTAAATGATTATGTTGAAAGTGTTCCCATTAAAAATAATTTGGCATCAGAGATATGATGTTCACTTACAAAAGTTTCATATTTACAGAATATCAGGCTCCGATAGAACTGTGTAGACAGTAGACAGTGCAGCTGTTCAACATTTAACAACCTAATTCCTTGACTGTATTTACCTACCTACCTATCGTGCCTGCATTAACTATGTTTAAATTGTTGTTACAAATGTGATGTGAGGAGATTTTGCAAGATGCAGTGTTCCTTTCGCCAATAATATTGCTCCCAAGTGCATCTTCCCCTAGTTTCTTGCTACTTTTTTGTATTTGTTTTGTAATGGTATCATATGTTGTTATTGTTGTTGGTTTTTTTTCAATGAAAATTGTTTGTTCCCAGCCTTGGAAACAGAAGGATTATTTCGGAGGTCAACCAGCGTCATTCTTGTCAATGAAACGCGATCTAGATTCAACCAAGGTCTCCCTGTTGATTTTAATGGAGATGTGCATTTGGCAGCAGTAATTCTTAAAAATTTTCTTCGTGATCTTGAAGAACCTTTGATGACTTTTGAATTGTATGACGAAATTACACAATTTCAGAGTGAGTATCTATTATTTTTCAAAATTATGCAAATTGAAAAGTTTGTACTTCATGTTCGATGATAAGAAATGTTAGAGAATTTTCCTTTTTGGGAATGTATGAAAATATTGTGATAATGAGATAATGTATTTCCAATATTTGTGGAAGTGTAGTTGCGAGGCACAGTTTGCCCAGATGACATCAATGTTGAGGTATTACCAACCGAAAAATTTAATTTATCCACAGAAAACCAGCCATGTTCTACATTTGTGCAAAGTAACCTTGAGTAAAATTTCCTCTTACTTTTTAATAACTCCATTAATACAAAAAATATGTTATATTTACTGATTCATTTTATATTTTGGATTATGTCAACAAAACATTGAAACATCTGAATTATTAAACCGTATTTATGAAATATATTTTAATGAATCTGAATTGGGGAAAAAATATTATTATTGCTTGGATACCAGCACATAAAGATATGTTTGGTAATGATATTGCTAATCTCGGAGCTGAGAGAGCCACAACAAAAGTACACCAAAACCATTCGTCCGAAAGAGAGTTAAAGATATTTGGAAATACATAAAGAAAAATTAAATATACGATTGAATTGAATTCAATTGGCCTTATTTTACGTGGCGAGACTTGGGCCATTAGGCCTGCTCTTCCATCTGACCACGCAAATTTCGCTACGCTCCTTTCATCAACTAGCAGAGAAAGGAGGTATTTCTTGGGCGGGAAACAGGCGATTTTGAATTTAGCTTAGAGGCGTCATTTAGGCTTCAGGATCTTTTACATGCAAGTAAATCTACTAACATGGGGCAGCCGAAGGAAGGCGTATTTCCCCTCTGAAGGAAGGCGTACGAAGAATTTTTTCGTCCTTAAAAATCCACGGCTTCGATCGGGCTTGAACCCGCGAACTTGGGTACAACAGTCCTGTACTCTAACCGTTACACCATCGCTGCCGCTACAATGGCAATGAATTATGGCTAAATGAAAAATCCAACAAAACTCATAAAAATATTACTAATTTTTGCGGACTTGTAACAAATACCTCAATGAATCACCAAGAACAACAAGAATTTGGTCAAATCATTCTAAATTCTCTCATAAATTTCTAATTGAAAAAGTTTCACAACCTACTTGTACTACCTGCCACACTTTTCTAGCAATAAAACACATCCTTTTGCCCTATTCACAGTGAAGAAAAGAAAGAAATAAGTGTCTAGGAAATGAAAATTTCAATGCAATTTTAACTTCACCAAGATACCAAGAAAAAATTATATGCTTTTGCAAAGCTATTGATATTTTACTGAATACTAGCAGGGAGTAAAATTTACCCATGGCTAGTATTCTAGGCTTCATTCTGTGTAATCAAAATGTTCAAATTAAAACTGGTGATTTTGAAGATAATTTTTTTATTTAATTTTGATGATTTTTCTAATTGTTGCTATCAACATGGCAATGAGTTCATATCGCTTAATTGAAATAAATGTCATTATAAATTATCTGACTTCTATTAAATTTAATTAGTAATTAAAGACACAAAAAAACAAATTTTGTCAGTTAAGCAGTAAAAAGAAGGCATTTTATTATATGTGCTATGTACTTGATTGATACAAGAGGCCAAAAGCCCAAACGTAACAGTAATAAAATTAAAAATAATTATAAAAATACAGTAATTGTATAGGACAATCTTTTAATATCAGAGAAGAAATTGACACACTTGCCAGCTGCAAGTCAAAGTTGGATGGGAAGGTGGGCTGGAACATGACAGGAATGTAAATAAAATTTCTTCCATTTTATGCCATTGCTAGAATTTATTTATTTTGTCAAGTTGATTGGATAATTATGATGAATAAATACTTGTTCAATGCCAGGTTACTTCATCTAGTTGAAGTCAACATTCCACACATTGTTATTATCAATGTCTACGAAAAGAATTAAAATTCTGGTCTCAAAAATTAGTTATTTAGAACTGCTTATAAAGCACATATCATTAAAGACTAGTTAAACTGTCTATCCCATTATATTCATGTATTTGTAATAGATTTGGAAACTTAAATTTGAAATCAAGCAACTAAAAAGGTTATGATGTTCATTTTCAATACATGTTATGTTGAACATTGTAGAAATGATATTGTATACTCAAGACATATTAGTACAGGTTTGGTGAGAGCATTATATAAAGGTATGTGTTTTTCTGTTCAAGAAATCTGGATTGTGTCATTTTGATAAAATTTAACATTTGCAAACTTTTTTATTAACCTTTGTGGGTAGTAACCCATGTGACCACTGTTCAGTGTAACTGTTGTAATCCAGTCTTTATTCGCTGTTTACAGTGACAGTTGATAAATTTTTGGTATGGTCATTTCAGTACCTTTCTTAGAAGGCCCCAGCTATTGAATTGTAGCAAAATATGACTCAAGTGATAACTGCTGCACTAGCAATATGCACCAGAAACTGCTTGGATTAAAAAAGTAATCCACACAACCACTCTCAGTTCAATTTCTGACCTAAGCTGACTTCATGAATATCATTGCAATCGATGCTCTGAATATTTATGCAAAGAACAACCATGGAGAAATATTGACTACAAGGGGGTATCTAAAGGATCTTGCTTTGTCCTTTATGAAACCAAAAATGAAAAGGAAGCTCGAGGAAAAAATAAGGGCTGACAGCAGTATGATCTCATGGAAGACTTCTACTGGGAATCCGAGACAGGACCGAGGGTTCAGCAGAGTCACCAAATGGCAAAGCGGAAATTAAATTAATTATGCAAATTAATTATGTTAACAGTTTCATAAACACAACTCTCTTCATGATCATCGCTTAACTTGTTCTGTTCCCTCTTACTGCTCAGCTCTGTCAGGAAAGTTATAATCCCTGCCTTTCGATTGTTGTCTGATATGTCTGATAGCATCCCAATTTCGTGCCTTCATGATAGTTTTTGTGTATCCCCTTCATTTGTCATATTACCTTGTTCTTTTCGATTGGCTAATTACTTGTTTACCTATCACTGTACTTACACCCGGTCTCGTATTATATTTATTTATATATTGTCATCCATTGAAATTCCTCGTGTGTCCACAACTAAAATTAACACTTCATCTTCTGTCATTTTATCACATTAGTCACTTCCTACTATCCTTATTTATTTATATTTTAATTTGTGGCCAACATTGGCCACCATTATTGCTCACCTATGTGTTCCTTATAACTTTTTGTGATGATTTTTTTTTTTTTTAATATATTGCCCAAGATAATCCATCACCATACCTACTATGTCCCTCATGGGGTCACATATTAACCTTTACACTAGACACAGACACATGTGCAGGCTCCTCAGACTATGGTCGGCAGACTCGCAAGGCCTTCCACAACAACACGCATACATGAAAGATAAGGGACAACCTGGGTCTTGAACCCATGACCCTTCTGATGGTGGTTCTGAGTTGACACGTGCTCTAGCCACCTCGGCCATCCAGGCCAGCAAAAACATGAAAAACTTGAAAACATGAAATTTTTTTGGAAGTATAGTAAAACATCTCTGAAGAATTCTCCTCTAATAGAGGAGACCTCACCTCTAATTTGCCTCTATTAAACCACCACCTATCTCAACTATGGACGGAGCAGTAGAATAAGGAGTTATCCCATATTTTTCGTGAAATTCAAATATAGCATTAAACATAACTTCAAATATTATTATTTTAGTGTAATGTGTTATTTAAATCCAGTATGGATTGTTATTCAAGTGAACTGTGTTTAAGTTAAAAACTGAAATGAGTTTTGTTTTGTAAGTTCTAGTAACGCCCTCAATTTCTCAGAATTAGGTCATTGTGGGATAGCCTCTTGTTCTACTGAACCTTTCATTTGATTTTTCTTGGAATAGACACGTACTATATTGTTTGTAAATGGTACCCCTGTTAGCAGATCACCTGTTGTCCTGACCACCAACCAATCCTGTAATAGCAATTTACTTAATTTACCCCCTTTTAAGATAATACTATCAGGAAAAGTGTATAAATACAGTACAATGAATCTTTAGTAACTAAAAGTGAAAATTGGCAACGTAGTAAAATGGCATTCACACAGCTTTCCGTGTGCCTAGACTTCAGTTCTCTAGGAAATCATTCTGAGCAATATTCTGAAAATCATTTAAAAGTATATCATGGCTCGTGGCATAGTATGTTGCTATACAGAGAGCTATTTACTATAGTATCAAAATCTAAACATCAGCAGAAATACTGCAAACCAATGAGAATTTCCTAACATACATGTATTTTAGGCAGCAGGATTTTTTGTTTGGTAAAAGGATAGTAGCACGACACATTGTGAATATGACTTGCATGCAATCTCTTGCCAAAAACCCATCCCTTTCACCTTTCTTAGTTTCTTCACCCCTACCTTTATTTAAAAACCTAGCCCCTCACCTTTTGAACCTATTCCCCTCACCGTTTGAACCTATTCGCGTTTCTCCCAATCTCAGTACTGATTCCTTTCCCCTCTCATGCCCCAATTTCCTCACCTGTCACCTGTCATTACTGGAACACATTACAACTTTCAACCATGCACTCAGGATAAAAATGGAGAAAAAGTATAGTAACTACTATCAGATGCAGCACAAAAACATCAATGTAGGTACCTGTAAAAGAACCATTTACTACACCATAATCTTCAACATAATAATCTCTTTCAAATAAAACTGAATTTATTGAGGCTGCTCTAAAGAGTGATTTGCATCAAATAGGTATTCTTTAATTTACAGAACATTGGTTATCTCTTAATGCATTTTCCAAATTCCCAATTTTTATCTTGCAAGCTATTATTGTAGAAAAAGTGTTAAGCATTGGTGGGTTGTATTTATGTTAGAAACAATACAGATTGTATATCCTTGACAGAATTAAATGTGTATTCTGTTGAAAATTTATTTCAAATATGTAATGCTCTTATTCCTACAAAACTACTTCTAGGAATGAAATTTGCAACAAAAGAAGTAAGGTACAGTGACTTTGATGCACGAATTCTTGCAATCATAAGAAATGCAAACACCAACACATTAAATAATACATATATGTGTACATTGTTTTCTAAAAGTAAAATAAAATTATTCATAGACCACTTGCTGCAGGAATCATGGGATACAGTTCATAAAAGTTTTGATGCAAATTACAAATGTAATAATTTTTTTCCGATGCTTTCATTTCAATTTAATAGGCGATTTCCTCATTTAAAAAAATTCTCACAAATGCTTAAATGACATGGAAGGTTAGAACATCTTTTAAAACCACTTGAATTCGTTATTTCGTTTCAAAAAACCATACTGTATGTCATGATTTCCACCTCTACTTTCAGATTTCCAAATCATTATTAAGAAAGGTAGTAAGGCTGGCTAAAATCATGAAATACAGGATATAATTTTTTGAAATTCAAATAACATAACAAAAGCAGTGTAGATTATTGTAAAAAACATAGCCACATCAACTAGAAACTTTCCACAGAATGTTGTTTTAAAAGACATTGGTAGAGAAGTGAGCAGCCACAGTGGCCTGTCTCTTCAACCAATATTTTTGGGATTGTGTTTGATCTCATGAAGGATCTAAGGCCACAAAATTCAACAACATATTCTTTGATATAATTGTTTCTGAAACTTATTTCAATGAAATTTTCATAATAATGAGGTAACGACAAAATGTTTTCCACCAGTTCAAATGAATGGATGGATTGCTTGTTAAAAGCTTGTGCACCTGTCATTATACTGTCGTTAAATCAAACTAGAAATGATACTATAAATTAGAAATAACAACAGAATTCAACCGCTAAAAAGATAAGTTAACAGCTCACTTTTGTACTTATTTTTTAACTGGGAATCTAAAGATCTTTTTAGAAATCTAGATTGAAGCACCGGAACATTTCCACATATTTTCAAAACAGCTAAGATTAAGCCGCTCTTCAAAAAAATCAACAAAAATTACATTCAGAATTATAACCCAATTTAACTTCTTCAGTTTTCTCAAAATTAATGACTTTTGAAAATTGAACTTTTGACTAATGAAAATCATGACTTTTCTATGTTTGAATGAAAAACCTTTTACAGTAAATATGAAGCATTTTCAGATTACCAACATGGATTTAGAAAATCAAAATCTATGGGAACAGCCATATTTTCTTTTCTTAATGTCATTGCTGCATCAATAGATCAAAATAAAGCACCTATTGGAATATTTTTAGATCTCGTAAAAGCATTTGATGCCAGTAATGAAAATATTTTATTTTTCGAAATTACCTTTTTATGGAATTTGTATTATTGCTCTAGATTGGATAGGTTCTTATCGTAATGCTCTGAGAGAGTGGAGATGTCATATTGAAATGAAGGGACTGAATTTAATACAATATTAAGTTCATTATGCTATGTGTTCAGAATTCTATCAAATTCAGGCAGCCTTCACGGCATAATATTCTGGGGAAACACATTTTACAGCTTCATGCCTTTTAGGTTGCAGAAAAGAATTGAATAAGCAAATCCCACCCTCATGATTCTTATAAGCCTCATTTATTAAGTTAGGAATTCTACCATTGCCTTGCTTCTTGATTTATGAATCAGTAATTTTTGTAAAAAAAAATGACTTACTGAAGAGTGGAAACATATTTTCAACCAATACAGATGTCTAACTGTTAACACACGACATAGTAATTGTATTAATTAGGTGTCAGTATCAACAGTTCACTACTTTGTATATTCACATATAGTACAAGTACATTATTTTACAAGTTGCTGCCAGAAGACATTAAATGATTAAAATTGATACACGAGTTAAACGCCATGTAAAATTTTTTCTGCTGCATAACTGTTTCTGTACAATTAGAGACTATACTGAGCATCAAAAAGGAAAATAATATTTGTTTTAAACAATAATATTTAAAGTGTTCTTACCACTTGGACTGTATAATTCTAAAACACTAAATATACCTGTAACAAGTATTGTACCTTACATTATGGGTCTACGACCCACATCTTGATAAGGTTTTCATCCATTTTCCCTAATCCTTTGAGAAAATGCTGAGATGGTCCTTTGTTTTGTCTCTGAACATAAATGTAGCTTCACCCTTTGAACATGTTTTCTTGAGCTCCGGGATATGTAGATATTAAAATCATTTCTTTTTATTTTCTTGCTGCAGTAAGTTTAATTCCTTTATGTAGAACACTACTGATAATAGCCAATATATGTAGTTGAATTGCCTCTGCCTACAGTTTTTATTACAGCAGAGCAAATATTTTCATACTTTTTTTTCTCTCCAAAAATGCTTTATTAATAATTCAACTTAATATGTACAGTAAAACTTTTCTGAAAAACCACCCTTATTAAATGCCCACCCCCTCAATCGACGATTTTTCTTGGAATGGAGACCCATATATTGTATGCAATTTATAGCCCTGTGTTTGCAGGTCACCCTTCTTACCAACCAACAACCAGTTTCTGAATAGCAATTTTCTTGATTTACACCTTTTGAGAATTTGCAGTTGGGAAAATGAAAATTGGCACACGTATTTACTCATGTCCTATGCCTCGCCTTCATTCACGAGGAAACCAAAGGTCTTGGGGAAATCGAGAATCAAGTAACTGTGTCCTCCAGTATGGTGTCACAGTTACTCGCTCGATCAGTTTCATTACTTCTGATGAGACTGCGAATATGAAAATGACCAAATATTTTATTGTTTTCATTAGCAGAGCCCTTACCTTACCTTCCTAGAAGAATATCTTGGGCGGTACAATATCATTGTCAGACGTCATGGTTATTAACTTATAAATTTTTCTCCAGAATGATATTAACAGTAGTTTATTGAAGATTTTTTTTCTTCTTCTTCTTATTCTTCTTCTTCTTCTTCTTTTTTTTTATTCTATCTTGTGCCACTTGCACAGATTTACAGATTTAACAATACAATCTTGGGGATGCAAGAAATTGTTTTAGATATAAATATTTTTCATTTAGTAAGGTGTTTCAAATGACAATGGAAACTACGTTGAGGTGTGGGTGATTTCCAAAGCTTTCTTGTCAAAGTTTATTAAGCATTTTTAAATATTTGATTTCCCTCTTTTTTTAAACATTTCTCAGTGTTTTTTCCAAAAATTTTATTAAGAGAGGTAAATTACTACCTACATTCTATTTTTTTAATACAATTTTTAAATATGTTTTTATTTGTTGGTTGGAATAAATCTCATGTTTTTAAAGTTATGTGATTACTAATTCTCAATGTTTTGTCATTTTACAGGTATAGCTAAAGAAGAGAGACCTCGTCAAGTTAAAATATTAATATTAGAAAAGCTTCCTGAAGACAATTACCAAATTTTAAAATATATTGTTCAATTTTTGTCAAGGGTATGTAATTTTTATATGATCTCTTTTTAAAAACAAAGAGCTGCCAAAACTACTTATCATAATTTAGATTCAGAATATGTTAACCATCAATAATAAATTAAGTTAGTTGCCAAACTACTTAAGAAAAATCACCTAGTGACCAGATATCAAATCTTCAAAATTTGACACCTTACGTTTTGTTTGAAACGTGAAGGTGCCTCCAGTAATTATTTTCAGTTTGTTTTTAAGATGTACCATCCCATTTTTTACTCTAATTGTAATTGTTAATATTGCAGGTTATGGACCGGAGTGATTTGAACAAGATGACATCGTCCAATTTAGCAGTTGTGTTTGGTCCAAATTTGGTTTGGTCACAAAGTGGACAACTGTCTTTGGCAGCTATTGGCCCTATCAATATGTTCACTGATTTTGTTCTTACAAATCAGGACCAGATATTCATCATATAGATCAGTGGTGTAAGCAGTATTAAGCTTACATTTGTGCTGGATCTCAGCAGAATTTCTTTCAGCACCATGTGCTGCTGTAGCTGTCAACCAAGCAAGATAAGCACAAAAATAAATTCAAGCAGTTCTAGAATTTTATGAGGAGAGAAATTTGCACAACTTTTATACATGTTTTAGAAAAAAATCAAACTAGACTTCATTATTTAGATATTTCAGTTTCGATTCATGAGTTACGTTTTTGTTTTCAATGAAAATGTCAACCAAATCAATTTAAAACACTTTATTTTATTGTATGTTTATTTTGTATTACTTTTAAACATTGGAAATTTTTCTTACTTTTCTGATACACAAGATACTTAAAAAGTTACTTGTTTAGTAAACATATTGAAATTAATTTTCATGCTACATGTGGACTAGAAGAAATTAACACAAAAGATTCCAAATGCATTTAATTTTTGGGGAGTAGCCCTTATTAAATTATTTAATAGTTATTGTGCATTTGTGTCCAGAACATGGCATTATTCTTCATGCATATGTTATATGGAATTTATTTTTTATTCCAAATTCCTTACATTAGTGTACCATGTGAGGCAATCCACTGAAAGCACATCATTCATTCAGGTATGTAAGAATGATATGCTAGAGTTTATTCAGAACTGTGTGGTACTTAAGTGAGGAATTTCAGAGACTACCTTGGAGAGGTATGTTGGTAATCTGTTTTTTCTGAGAGCAATTGGATTGTTGAATTTGTCTGTGTGAGTGTTAGAATAAAATATATGCCAAAGAACAAAGAATATAAATGCTACTTTGTGAAGTGAACCACAAATGCACCAACTGAAGATTTTTTCAAGTTACAGTTTAGTTTTAATTAACTAAATACTGTAGGTAAAAGGAACTTTAATAATGTTATATGCTACTCCTACACTGTAAATAATATTCTAGATAATAATATTTAACAAGTAATGAAATGAATATTTTTTTCTTTTTATTTGAAGAATGACATATCGTATAACGTCTTGATGTGTTCCTCACCATTTGTTGACAAGTAATTTTATTTAATACTTTTGCTATGTAATTAGTTTGTACTGTCGTAAATTTCTTTTCGTCTCTTCTGGTAGGGCAAAGGTGTGCTGGTCTCAAGGGTTCTAGTCAGTTCTGCTCTAAAACTCACTTGAACAAGTGTAATTGATAGTAAATTTGATTTTGCATGACACTCCTGGTCCCATTATAACTTCACAATTGCAGATACTGTATTATTAGTTAAAGTGATTAATTCACTTGCATAAAATGCATCAAAACAATTGCAGAATTGGGAAAAAACAATTGTAATTAGTAGATATACACCTTGCATATTTCCAGCTGATAGCTGAAACTGTGTGTAATTCATTTTCTAGTCACACCAATGATTCACTAAATTTGATGCCTGTAATGTATCCTACCTTGCAGTAATATCCAAGAGATCAGCCAGTCATTTCAATTTTTTGTCAATTGTGTTGATCTTGCAAAGTTCTTTACTACATTCCAGTCAATATCATGTGCATATGATGAATTGAACAGAATTGGAAGGCATTGAAAACTTTTGCACATCTTTTATTGCCACTTCAAATATTTGTTACTTAATTTTTATCATGACATTACTAGTATCCAAGAAATAGCTACCTTGCTAATCATCCAATCTTGCAAGGAAGTGCATCAATGAAATCCATTTTGAAACAGAACAATGAAAAGTTGTGCCAAAATAAAATATTAAGCATTTGTTACTATTATTAATTTTACTAACAATTTACAGTGTACAAAAGTATTTAAGTGGCATTGAAAAGTATGCAATTCAACTTTATTTTAAAGAATTGTTTTCATTTTTTTATTGTAGGAAACCTTATTCAAGGATGTATCGTTGTTTTGCCTTTCATCACCAGTAGGTTCCAAAAAATGAATATTATTGGAGAGAACCATTACATTGATGGAGGGCAATAGAAGAAACAAAATATGTTTTGTGACTCATACCTTTTTTCTCTTTAATTTGTTTCAGTAAAAAACATTTGCAGAGTTTCAGATTCTCTTGACTGTAATGTTTGCCACACTTAATATTTCATTCATATGAATTACCTTGTGTTATGTAGGAAATCAGTGGTCAGAAATTTCCCAGTGAAAAATCCTGTATCACTCGGTAGTTATTAGTTAGCATTCTCTGTGTATACATAAAATTTGTGTTGATTTGTTGTACTGGATCTGTATTTTAAACTTTCTTTTCCATTCCATGAGAGTTAATGGAGTAATGCATAATTTGATTTTCAGTTGTCAGTTGATGTGCAATTCGAGAATCACATTATGTGATAACTCATGTACTGTGTACATTCTTTCTATATTAGTGTGATGTATATGTGTGTGCAAGGTAAATTTATATAAATGTATACACACACATATATACTCTTAAACATATTTGTGTTATTTTGTTTTCTGTTTAAATTCTGTAAAAATATCAAATGGTTTAATATCGTTCCTGGCATTTCTTTTGAGTCATGGTATACCAAACACCCCATCTGAGACTGAATAGACAACTGTTTCAACTTACTACTAAAAATCCTTTAAAACATAGTAATATCTTAACTTTCTCTAAAGTGATTCAGATAGAAATTAAACTCTTTTAGTATCTTTATATAAAAAAACTAGCATTTGGGAAAATCATTGTTTCTGGTGAGTAATCAATTTGCACGGGTGTGCAAATTGATGATCTAATATGTTGTGGAAGTCCTAAGAATAATCAATAAGAATTGACATTGAATCAACTGACTAAACAAATCAGACACTTTCAAGGTATCATTGCCTACTGAAATATTTTTTTCTGGCATCTATTATTCAAATGATGAGAGGCAGTTAAAATACTGCAGTTGAAGGTACATGTGCATGATTTTATCTTTTTCTTTTATGTGTGTATAATTGTAGTATAGGGAAACTTAAGTAATGCAGTGGAAAATAGATTTCAAGATTTTAATGGAAATACACCTTTTGGAGTTCCCTGACACTGAAAAATTGGCATTCATCAAAACATCTGTCTGTATATTCATCCATCTGTGACAACACTAGTGCCTAAACTATTCCTAGAATTTTTTTCCAAAATGAATATTACCCAATTGATCTGGTCCAACTCAAAGCCCTGTGATTTTGGAAAGATTTCTGTAAGTTTTGAAGAAGAAGCTTCACACAAAAAGCACATGAAAAATTTTCTTAAAAAGGCTCCAAATTTTTCTTTAAATTTCTTGTAAGTATACAGTGAAATACACTTGGCATTAGATTTTTACTGTCACATCTGAATTTTTGAACTACATTATTCAAAATAGAGATTTTTCTTCACGTGAAATTTGTTCTGTCATGTCAAGTAAATTATTTGATTATCTCAGTCGTTTTTGTGAACTTTTGAGTGGCCATATTAAAAATGCAATTTTCTCAAAAATGTCTTCATATTGTTTCTTTGAATTTTCTGTATGGGTAGTGCTAAAAGCGCTGAATAACAGAGCAGACACTTCAATTTGGTGCATTCTTTTTATTTTTCAAAATTTACACAAATTAATTTTTTTAATACATCTTTCAAATTATTAATATTTTTGATAAGGCGGTTTTTTATACATTTTTGCATGCTTCAAAAGGATTCTTACAAAGTTTGTAGTCCAAAACTCAAAAGTTTTCTCTGAAAATATGTTTAAAAGTGCATTTACAAAAAAGCTCAAATGACATTTTCTTAAAAATGGTTTCCAATGTCACTCTTGTCATGTATTTAAAATCGTATTTCAGTTCTACAATTAAGGTACCAAAAAATCGAGAAAATGTGAAAAATATTCTTTTAAGATAGATAGAAACTGGGAAGAGGATGGGTGAGTTACTGACAAGCTAGACCAAACTATAGAGATTAGGAAAATAGCTAGTTAGAGAAAGTCTGCAGCATTCTATAGCACCACTAGGTTAAGGTTCAAATAAATTTACAAAACATATGATCTTTATGTGAAGTTTCCTACCTTTCCTTCCACTCTAGAATGAAACTCAAAAGTAGAATTTTGCGGATCTTGGGGAAGGGAGAGTGCTAAATTAATGAATTTTGTAGTTGCAGTGTTTGTTTGCAGTGAAACAGAGATAAGTTGATTGGTCTTTTTGAGTAAACCATTTAAACTTTACAGGTAGAGATCATTACTTTGTGCATGGTTGTACTTGTGCTGTAGAGCTTTTTCCCATTACCTGGCAAAACAGTCAACTGACAGTTGTCACTACTGCGCATTTCAATAACCTAAAACTCTTTTGTGCTTGTTCTTAGTAAACGAAAACCATTATTTAAAATGTATGTGAATGGATGCTAATAATTTCATACATTAAAAGAGTTTTGTAGAAACGGTGCGAGCTGGCACTGGCACAAGATTTGTAAGATTCTGAGTTGACTGTATGTGACAGATATGTAGGAATCATGGTGGATTGCATACCCCTTCTCTTTTGTGCTACCTTCCATCTACACCAGGGTGGTGACCCATGGGCCGCATTTGACCTGCAATGCCATTTATTGTAACCCCTGAAACGTTATTAGTCAAACGTGAAAGTCCCATGTATCCGTGTTGGCAAGAACATTGTGCAAGTGCCCTACCAGGGTCAACGCCCACTTAATTTAAAAATAGGTGAAGTTTAAATTTAAGGATTTTTTTTCTAGTGAATTCAGAAATTTAAAATCATCCCAATGTGATTCACTGTGATATACATGATGCCTCACCCTCCCCCATTTCAGAGCAGCCAGGTGAACTGCCAAGATCAACATGTGGGGTCATGTGAGAAATGCCCAAGTATTGAAAATATGGACTGCAACCATGTTAAAGATGTTAGTTGTTGCTATTGAGGCCTTGTAAGTCGGACACCTCTGATCTACACCAAACACATGGGAACAATTTGAGTCACGATTCTCTTATCCATGAAAATTGCTTTTTCTTTTTTTTTTCCTCCCAAATATTTGTAGTTTAATAGCAAGTAAACAAAGTACTTTTTTAAATAAATCCAATTTTGAAACTTAATTTCAGAATAAAAAATGAATAATTTGCTTGAAATTAAATATGCGCTCAATTACATGCATTGCAAAATGTTCCATTGGTAAATATTGTAACATTTTCTGAAAATACCTCCCCATAGAATACAGAATACTTTTCCATACTAAGATTTCTTAGGCTTCATAAGAATATGATCAGTATCAGTAGTATCAAAAATAAATACAAATTCTGCAGACTTCGAGAGACTTTTATCTTTGAACACAGTATGTCTTAAGACGAAATGTTCCTTTCACTACTATTCACTGGTCATTCCTAGACATCATTTCCTCTCTAGGGCACAATGATGTCTGGTGGCAGAAGGCTGCCTTAACAGCACACAGATCACTATTTACTTCTACAGCCACAATACATTGTCTTGTCCTTTGCCTTCTTTAAATGCTACTACGTCCAACCTTGACTCTGTAGGATAAAATCTACCTCTGACAGGATGAAATCAGTTACCAAGCCTAACATCATTATCTTTCAAAAGTGATCAGAATGAATATTGAATATGTCAGTATCAAAATGTTAAAATTTACATTTATTTGTTAATTTGGGAAAAATACTTTTTCCACTGTTTTTTGCTCTGCATTTACTTTCAAGAGTTCTAATTTTACAGTATGTTTGTACTTGCATAGTAACATTTCCTAGCAAGTAAAGTTTTATTTATGAAATAATAAATTTCTAATCATATCACACTGTCATACACACATTCATGCATGCAAACGTATTTACACCTGCGCACACACACTTTCTTAATCATTAGATTTTAGCTGGAGTTGCGGATAGGAGCAATTTCACACCTTATCAGCTTTGTTTTTATCAGTTACTTTGTTCTCTAGCCTAGTTATGAACACAAAGGGACTTTTTCAATCATGGCCCAATAGTTTGATGTAACTCATTTTACGAGGTTACTTCTACTCTGGTTTCCGTGTTTTAATCTTTCGCTTATCCCCTTTTTAAAGTAGTTAGATGGAGTTAACTCATATAATCTGACTCTGAACATTAATATCATTGGTCTACCAATATAAAAAAATCTTTCTTTCACAAGAATGACAATTACAGATTCTATAGGTATTTTTCATACTGAATTCAAATATCATTTCAGTTTCACTCCATCAGGCGGGAGTTTTGTGTGTTATTCATTTGAATTTTTTATAATTTTGAATAACATCAGTCACTAGCAATTCAACTCTAAATGGTATTCTACTCATTCTGACTACTAATTCAAGTTTATACATAGCTTTTACGAAATTTTTTCATTCCTCATAAAATAATATGCAATATATTTTTCAGGACTCACTAAATGGACTTGTGGCACATTTTTCTGGTCTGGGATATGAGATTCCTTTATTATTTATCAAACAGAAATAATAATCCCTTTGATGATTGTTTGGTTCCTGCCAAATTAAAGGAATTGCAAATGGCATATGATGAGTACCATTTTTCCATTAAGTCAACGGTCTTAACACCCAAAACATATATTTGGGACTAGCTCTTTCCAAAATCAATCAACTTCACAGCCAAAGAAATGTTGATAACACTTTTTCGCAAGTGGTGTTAAATTTCACCTCTAAGTATTTCAAGTCAGCTCACCACTAGTAGAGGAGAAAATATCTGCATGTTCTTGGGATGATGAAAATACAAAACATTGAAACACGGCTTAGAAAATACACATCTAAATGCAAATGAAGGAAATATATCACTAGTGATATTTGTGCTAACAAGCTTAAATTTCCTCAATGCTGTCGCATCACAATGCCTGACTAACTGGTCAGAGCATGTCAAAACACAAATGAATCTGCACAGTATTGCCTGTTGGTGTTTCAGCATGATAGTACATATAAATTCCTTAAATACAACTTGAATAAAATTGCTACATGTAAGGTAAAAGTTCCTATGACAGGTCAAAGAGATTGCTAAAATCAGATTTTAAAAAGTAGGTGTCATAAAACAACTGTGCCTGACACAAAATTTCTGAATACATATCTAAATTCAGTATGAAAAAGTGCACTAGATTCACTAAACAGATTTCTTGTGAAGAAATTCTTGTCAACTATGTATTTGAATATTTATTTTCTCGGCCCCCTTGAGTTTGATGTGCACTTTGTTTTGTTAACTGTTGTTTATTTTACTACTTTAAACTCTGCAGTCCATTTTTATCAGTTATGTTGATTGTTTTCTTTTAATCTAGAAGTATTCATTTTAAAACTACAATGTTTATTATTGTTTCAAATCTGCTACAATTCTTCATTCTTCTACCACATTAGACTCACCCTTTTCTATATTAAGAGTGAGGCTTTTAAGATGCATGAATTTTCTCTAGTGATGTAGTTTTAAATGTATTAGATGACATTTTCTTTGATCAAATCTCATTTCTGAAGTGTTTACAAACCTGTTTTATATTTTTAATTAGGTGATTGTTAACCTTACGATCTGACATCCTGATTAGCTACTAAGATTTAAGACTGCAGAATAAACTCGGATACTATTAACTTGCTTGGACCATGAAACTGTTTCAATATACATGCCTCACAGCCATTCTGTGGTACTGTTAGGTTGGTTGTATTATGGAATTTTTGTTTCCGAAGAAAGTGTATTTTTACACATCCCTTGATTGTATTGTAATTTGCCCAATTCAATTTCAAAATCAATTCCAGAATTAAGATTTTGCAACCTGAGTTTGTAAAGGTTAACCATGTACCGTTTTTTGTTGTCAATTGATATTTTTTTAACTTATGTGTCTTATTTGCCTGTAAATTGTGTTGCTCTAGTTCTCTTTATGGATATTATTGGTCCATTTCTATACAATTTTGTTCAGTATACATGTTGCTTGGTGAAAAAATAATATGTCATCAAAATTACCTTTGGGAGCAAGAACAGTCTTTATTATACCCTGACCTTGTGTCATGTTATTACTCCTTTCAATTCTCTCTTCCATTCATAATGTATTTCGCATGTTTGTCCATGCGTGTGTGTGTGCGTACCTGTGCGCGCGTCACAAAAATAGCAATTGACAACAAATTAGTCATTTTATATGGAAAAATTATTTACTGGTTTTTCATCATTTAGATGAACAAATGTTTCTAATATAAAATGCTTTATTTCTGCACAGCGGTTTAATGACGACCTGGAGGCCCAGAAGGGAGCAGGCAGCTGGAACAACTTGGCCCATGCCCTGTTGTTGTTTTTTTAATTCAGAAAAGACAATTTTCTCATTCAAATGAACTAATGAAATCTTACTCCCATATTAAATAATGCTTCTTTTACAGTATGTCTCGATGAGCAAAAAACAAATCTAATTACGGTCCATTTTGAAAAATCATTACACCAATACTTGCGACGAAGCTTTGGTTCATGGGGAGGGGGGGGGGAGCAGTTAATGAAGCGGAAACTTGCTGCCAGTCCACGCCAGTAATATACTCTCTGGTCCACGCGCCAAAAGGTCGCGTCCCAGTCCTGCGTCTTCGTTTCTAAAAACAAATGCCTACAGATTTCTTGGATGTATGCGAAATTTTGCTGATGAATTACCCATTACTGGTGGATTTCCCACAAACTAGAAAACAACGATAACTGCGATATATAATTCAACACAGGCGGCCGAGAAAATGGGCTTGCGAAGCACAACACAACTGTGCGTGACCACGAATCCCAAGGCCACAAAGACATTGGCAACAATGGGATTTACGATGCTTCCCCATCCTACATTGCGGACTGGACAATGTTAGACAAAATGAAGACGATTTGCGTGGTAGTCATCTTCGAGAAAGCTAGACGTTGACCACGACTGACGCCGAACTACTCTCCCCCCTCCCCTTCAAGAAATAGAGGGTTACAGACACATGGGGTAGTGTAGTGCTTGAAAGGGGACGAGAAAAATCGCGCAAGGTCAGTGTTTGTTAGATACAAAAACGGTACAGGGTTAACCTTTACAAACTCAACTTGCAAAATCTTAACTCTGGAAAGGATTCAGAAATCTAATTGGGCAAATTACAATACAATCAAGGGATGTGTAAAAATACACTTTCTTCAGAAACAAAAATTCCTTAAGACTCCATAATACAACCGACCTAACAGTACTACATTATTTGCTCCAGTTTCACCTGGTGTTGGTCAACGATATCACAAAACTACTGATCAAAGCAGCTGCCACTAGAATTCTCCTCCAGGTGGCTGAATTTGATCTAGCTAGTGTCAAAATCCTGACACCTTTGGGAATTTAACCCTAGGTCGTCTTAGCCAGGGTCACTGCTGTGAGCAATTGAATTGTTTATTTCAGAAACACGTCAAACGCCAAATTCATCTCAAGAAAACTCAGAAAAAGTCTTCAATTTATCCGATTTCAAAATATTATTTATTAAATCAGTTGATAAATGAATATTTTTCATAAAAAAAACCACTAAACGGTGTGTCTATCTTCTTGGAACAATAATCTGCCGAGTTTTAGATTTTAGCGTTCGACAGGTTTCTGAAATAAACTATTCAATTGCCTGAGCCTCACAAATCAGTTCAATTTATTTTGCTTTAACTGTCATTGTTTTGGTCTTTAAAAGGTTATAGGTTTTGTGGTGTGTAATCATTGGCATTTCTAATGAAATAATTATAAACGTTGTCATTGCCAATAATAGTATTTATTACAAGAGCAGCTTTTGATGGCTTAGCCATCATCAGTTGTCTAGTACAAGAAGAAAAAACAAAACATTAAAACGTGAATATTCTTTTGATTTTACAACAAAATTATAATAAAGGTTACTACTAATTTATAATTTTTTTGGAAAATATATTTAACATTCTAGAAACTGGAAGAAAGAAAAAAGTGAATGAAATAGAATTAGGACACGTAAAATTTGAAACAGAAAACATAGAAATGTAAGTTTCCTTTAGTATTAATGACTTCCCCCTCACTTTTTTCTTTCTTTCAGTATCTAGAATGTTAAATATATTTTCCAAAAAAATTGTAAATTATTAGTAACCTTTATTATAATTTTGTTGTAAAATCAAAAGAATATTCATGTTTTGTTTTTTCTTTTTGTACTAGACAACTGACGATGGCTAAGCCATCGAAAGCTGCTCTAGTAATAAATACTGTTGTAGGCTATGACGTCTATAATTATTTCTTTAAAAGGTTGCTTAAGTGTTGCATATACTATATTCTTATTGCTTTTGTGCAGCAGTATGTTTGATACCTTCTTGTTTTTGAGGTCCTTAAAAGGGGTTTCATCAGGACAGAATCTTCCCATTTTGTTTTGAGGACTTCCATGGCTTGGTATGCCCAATATTGTATACTGTATAGTTCAAGATCGATTGCTTTAATATCATCCAGTTCTGTATAATTTTCTGTGGGCTGTGTAATAATGCAAAATTGCATTTTTATATGAAACCAGGGTTATGCTGATAGTACATGATTTTGATTGAACTGATAGCTTACAATTTTCATATAAATTTTGAAGGTGACAAAACATCAAAGAGTGAGATCTGAACATCTTTTATTTTGAAATTTACTCCAATGAAAAAGTATGAATGAAAACGGACATTTCCTTTATCTTCAATTTTCCCTACAACTTTTCCAAAAATACAGAAGCCAAGCTACTGACTGCAATTTTTAAACAAGGTCTCTGAAGGTAGTTTTTTGTTAATAAAAGTTTAATTTTCAAAACTTATTTCTCATAGTGTTGAAAGGAAGTGAAAGACAGAAAAAAAGGAAAACTCTTTTCACATGCAAAATATTTTATTTATGTCCTCTGTACTTGAATATGGAATCTACAGGCAGGCATTGACTGGACCTCAGCTGTTACCATACTATTTATTCCAAGATTTGCTAAAGCTCCTCGAATTAATCCGCACGTGAAAGCTACATACTGAAACATCCAAAAATTTAGTGTTAATATCTGTTATGTTTGGGACAATTCATACATATTAATCATAGTACTAAAATACTGCTTACAATATGGTTACTCTTTCTTGAGATTGATTAAATTTAGTGAAATTCACATTTATTTTTGTTAAATGCAGAAAACTACTATTTTAATATCGTACAACAAATTACAAACTAAAACAGAACATCTCATTTTTTAATTGATACATACAATATTCAAGTGAAGGAGATAAAATACTTGAGAAATTACTTCATAATAGATTCTAAAATAGTGACATCAATTACTAAAAAAATTATTTACAGTGATTAATTGGTGAAAGACCAATGCTTTTTAAACAATTCTAATCAATCTTATATTTTCTATACATCTTGGGTGCATTAAAATTACAACAATTTATAATACATTAAATTATGTTATAAAATCTTAACTATAAGTAGATGCTATTATTAATATCATTATTATAATATTTACTGTGATTTCCAGCATGTCATATGTTTAAAAGTTAAATGTAATTTACAGTTTAATACATTTAAACAAATAGGTAATCATCTTCTGCAGATTTCTTTCTTGCTTTTTTATTATTAGACAATATTTTTGTTATCTTCAAAATTAGAGCAAATTTGAGAAATGTATGCATATATCAGTTATTTTTGCTAAAAGAATGTTACGTACTCTTGGTGCAACCTCCAAATATTGTCTGCTGTTTGATAATCTTGTCAGAAATCTAAATGCATTATCTTGAAGTACATAAACTCCTTGGTGATTTGTTCTCAAATTATCCACTGGCTTTTTATTTATTGAAGTCCAAAAGTCTGTGCAAATGAACTTCATAGTTTCTAGTTCATCTTTGAATCGTGGCCATTCTTTAGTTTGTCTGGAAAAAGAAAAGAAATAATTCACAAAATATTGCTCCAACTTGACATTCATTAGAAAAGAAACGTCCGAAAAGAAATCAACCTATATCACAAGTTTCACACACTTCTTTACGTTAAAATACAACCACTTCACTCATTAAATTACCAAATCCTTTAATACACCTAACTCCAAGAAAGTAAGTAAAAACTACGTCAACACAAATATTTTGTGGTTTTTAGTCCTATCCCATATCAACATTTCTAAAATTACTGGCAAAATCAAAAAGTTCAGATGACAAAATATTTCAATAGTGACAGATCCACAAACATCCATGCAAAGGAATTATGCAAAGAAATGCAATTGGAACATAAATCATTCTTCTCTCACAATTTTAAGTCTCCATAATTTTTTAAATGAATTTATGCCATTTCAAAATTTTTGATTGACAAAACACCGAATCAAAGCTTGGAAACTACTAACCTTTCAATAATGCGATAACCTGCAGAAAATCCAATGTATTCAAGCGTAGATAAATCACATGGCTGAGAACAAGGAGAAAATCCATTTAATCAATGCCAATGAAAACAAAAATTCACAATTAAAATAAAAACTTACCTTTTTATCTTTTTCTGTTGAAGATAAAACATAAGATACTAGCTCTGTATGAAGAAATTCAAATGACACCTCATCTGCCATACTGATGTTTATTTCAAGTGAATAATATATATTAACACCCTACCATTAAACATTCACATCCAATGTGTAACCACTTCTGTCCAAACAAAATGCAAGAGCTCTAAGAAAAATGCAATTATTCTGTTTAAACGCGAAAAGGTTAGGGAAATTTTTAAGAATAATTATTCATCGACATATTTGCCATTGTTGCGTCGGAATTCACTTCGGAGAACAATGAGAAATTTATTTCTGATAACAGTTTCCCATACATCATCAATGCAGTGTTCTCACGGCATCTATGAAGTCTATGAGGTATAGCAGATCTCAACTGTCAAACCCAGTTCGCACATGTAACGGCCATACTCTAGAGCACTCTGTCTCTAAACGAGCCTTCTCCAAACATATATACTTATGCGCTGAATGAAAAATTCATTCGTCTCGTGCTACAACTATTCCTTGTGGCTGGTGGTTTCAACTAGGGCCTGTCATATGAAGGTACATCTCCAGCTGTTCGAAATCAGGCGAGCAATATAGTAAGACTGCTTAAGGTGATAGCAGAAGTTGCCAATAAATTACCACGGTAGTATGCATCATTATGAGAAAAACAGAAAACAACTGAAGTTATTAGTAAATCATCTCAAAACAAAGCAGTGGAAATTGGAGATGCTAATAGTCAAGTCCGGGTTAAGCAGGAGTTAAATCAGTAAGGGTGAGTTGGTAGTTCTGGTAGTACTAAAAGTAGGAGTGACAGACAGAAAGCGCATGCTCTGTGTGGTTCTGACCACAACCGAGACAAATTTTCAAATAAGGCGCTAAATACAAATTAAATAGCCATATGAGAAGAATGGTGTAAAATCTATGTTAAAATGCCTACACCAGATTGAGTCTCCAATTTTACATTTGAAGCGTAAAAAAATTGGATAGTATTTTCGAATATCCGTGTTCGGTAACAAGTTCACTTTCAATTACTTCACAATTCAGGTATTCCGCATGTGATTATTGTTCACACAGAAAACCCTTTTTCATCGCGACAGTGTTTCGTCAATGTTTTGTGCATATGTTTGCTTTGCATATGATTTAATTTGATTGCTTCTCTCAATTTCATTATTTCGCTAGTATTAATTTTTGTTATTTAATTTGACAAAAATTGTGTTTTTAATAAGTTAATGTGTATGAAGAAATGACTTTTGTAATTGCTTGTTGATAGTGCCTTGAGTATACAGAGTGCCTTGGTATACAATTTTTCAACAGCAAAATATATTTTTCTTATTTCTTTGTCGACAAGGGAAATATCTGAAATGCATACGTGCTTTGTAACAAGTTAAGTACATTATATTTATACCTACATATGCTAATTCGATTCTCCCTTGGTTACTATTTTTCGTTCTATCTCGAACTACACTTGTGATTATTTTTGTGCTGCTCTTTTGCTGATTCGCCAACTGATAAGAAAATCTAGTTGTGATGTGAATACCATTTCAAATCGCTGACACGGATTTGAAAACAAAATTTTTGGAACCAATTATGCCACCAAAATCCTTGATTTTTGTTCATTATAGAAAATTATTTTCCCAGATTAACTTCAATATGCTCATGAGAAAACTATAGTACAGTGCTTTATTTATTACAAAAAAGTGAATTGAAATTTGAAAATGTCTCAAGAATGGAAGCGGGTGAGATACAATTTAATGTGATATTATAAGAAATATACGTAGCAAGGCAACTTTCTTTTATTTAATAAAATAATACGAAATACATATTCATAAACATGATATATCTACTTCGTTTATTACTATTTTAATTTTTATGCATAAAATGCTTATGACATTTGTCAGCCTCGGCCAGTCTCAGCTGATTCTGTGGACTGGCGGCATCGCAAGACAGCTTGTGGCAGGAGCAACACGAGGGAGCGCCCCGCAGTTGCGAGAGGCGATGTCATGTTCTACGTTTGCCAGTGAAGAAAAGGAATGCATGTGGAGCAGACAAGGGTGGGACGGGAATCGTTGCAGAGGTGTTAATATTTATAAGTTAAGGAATTAGTCAGCTATTGTTTTGGGATTTAGCGTAAGTTATTATTTATATGATTGGCGATACGTGAAAACCTTTCTGAAGTGACAAAACAACTGGTAATTGAACATTTATGCACCCTTGTTTTGTACCTGCTTTATAGGACTGCCACTTTAAAGGGATTCAGTGGGCTCTTTTGTGTGAGATATGCATGTCAAGTGTATTTTTTGAAACTTGTGCAAACGTGTATTATTAATGTTGCGAAAATATAAGGGTAAGATTGTTACGTTCGAGTTTGGTGGGAGGAAGTAACAATAAAATAAAAGCGAATTCGACCCTAGAGATGGGATGGAATTATTTTAGGTTTCGAAATCAAAGAAAAGTTTGTTATTGTAATCGCGGCATACCATTCCTTACAACTAATTACAACGTTGACAGCTAATTAGGCTATGCCATGGGGGTGTGCTTGTAGTACATCAAAGATATTATTTGTTCAATGTTCTCTTGCAGCTGATCAGAAAGGCAACGTGAAAGAAACGGGCTGATCAAGATTGGAGAAGTACTAATATTTCACCATGGCGAAGCTGTCGCCTTCGAATCCTTTGGCGTATATAATTAATCGAGAATATGTTCGGAAGAACAATTTCACGAAAACATTAATTCGGGAAAGATTAAATTGCGCTCGCAGTTTATTCCGGAAGGATCTTCTGGCACATTATGGTTGTGTTAATGCAATTGAATTTTCACACAGAGGAGATCTTCTTGTGTCTGGTAAGACACATGAAAAAGTTGGAATAAAATATTTATAAATCACATATTTTGCAATCCTCATGTAATTGTTTTGTTCATAGAATTTATAAAAACAATTTTCTTTTTTTAATGTATTTTGTTAAAATTTGCTCAGTATAATAAATACAGAAATAAAGTAAGGTAAATGTAAAATCTGTGGTTATTGTTATTATTGTTGTTATTTTTATTATTATTATTATTTTTATTATTATTATTATTATTATTAAATTTGTTCAGTAGTATTAGTGTTATTTGTCAGGTATTATTATTATCATCTGCAATAGGTGGTGATGACAGGCGAGTGTTAATATGGAATGTTGAGCAAGCAGTACAAGGTATTGCCAAGACAGTTGCTATGCGTTGGCAACATAATAGTAATATATTTTGCTTGGGATTTGATAGCACCAACAGCAAAGTATTTTCAGCTGGTAATGATGATCAAGTTATAGTTCATGATGCATCAACGTGAGTAGTTACTCGATACTCGTTTCTGTGATACGAGAAAGTAAACTACAAAATGTCCTAAAATACAATATTTTTTAGTGGTGACGCTGTTAACTTTTTTCTGCATGAGCAACCAGTCTATGGCTTATCAATTGATCCATTGAATGATAATGTTTTTGCTAGTGCATGTGATGACGGGAGAGTTCTTCTGTATGACATTAGAGAACACGCAAATTCAGGTAATTATGTAGTTGTGTAAAACATATTTTATAGTCTTAAATTATGTCAATAAAATATTATAAAAATTGTGTTGATCATCAGCACACATTAGAAGATTTGGCAGGTTTTAACTCTTGAACTGCTTATCTGAACAATGTGGATTGATTATTCTCATTTTTGTTTAGAACCTTTCTGCCTTGCTAGTTATACTTCGTCATTCAATGCTGTGATGTTTAATCCTTTGGAACCACGTATGCTGACAACTGCTAACTCAAAAGAAGGTGTTGGATTATGGGATGTTAGGAAACCCTGCCAGTAGGTGCTTCACATTGGTGTATGATTTTTTTATAATGCAATTGCTGTTTGGAATCATAATATAATTCTTGCTTTGTAGAATTCTTTTGCAATATGGAAACCTTGATGTGTCTCAAAGTTGTATGAGTGTTCGCTTTAACCATAATGGAACCCATATTCTTGCATTACGTCGTCGATTGCCTCCTGTATTATATGCAATTCATTCTCCTGAACATATATGCCAGTTTGATCATCCTGGTTATTACAATTCTTGTACAATGAAGAGCTGCTGTTTTGCTGGAGATGATGATGAGTATGTACTATCAGGCTCGGATGACTTTGGCTTGTATGTATGGAAAATTCCCACTTCAGATGAGAAAGGTATTACTTTAGAATTAAATATTGCTTATAATGAAGAATTGCTCTTCTTCAAAGGTTCTCAATAAATGGGTAAATTTTACAGATCAGTGGGTTGACAGAGCTCACATGATTTTGAGAGGTCACAGATCAATTGTGAATCAAGTTCGCTACAATCCTTCCAGTTGTATTATTGCCTCATCAGGTGTGGAAAAATTGATTAAGGTTAGATCCCATTCAATTTTGCAGTTCTTTCTTCAAAAAGTTTAAATTTTGCTGTAATAATTATTCTAATGCTATAGTTTTGGAGTCCATTTGCTCTCCCTGAGGCGTCGGGTAGTTTAATGAAAGACACTGAACCATCAGACAATCTGAGAAAAGTATTCACTCATGAAGAATACATCAGCTTGGTGTTGCAGAGTGGAGAGGTGAGTTATTAGAAATAAAATATTTCCTAACATATACAGGTAATCAACTGTATTGAAAGATGAGCTTGGGGATTTTAATGTAATTTTGTCATTGCAGTTTATGACACATGATTATAGTCACAAATCAACAAAGGAAGACCCTCGAATGATGGCCTTTTTTGATTCATTGGTTCAACGTGAAATTGAGGGTTGGACTACAGATGAAAGTGCCAGTACTGAAATGTCAGTTCATGAAGTTGCTGGTTCTGCATCCGAGTCTGATTCTCCCCTTTCAGGTGACTTATTACTAATTTATTGCTGATAAAGCATGGAATTTAAGATGAATACTTCTGATTCTGGACACAACTTATCCTCTCAAACAATCCTATGTAGCAAACATAAATTTATTTAAGAGATTTGTCATATCTTGACACTCGCAGAACAACCCCATTATAAAAGACATCTGGGGGCACATGTTTTTGTCTCTTTAGGTAGTGAAAAATGCTAGTGTGAGGTCATATATTTTTTTACCCAAGGTAATCTTAGGTAAATTATTACTTATATTTTTTATAGTTATCAGTAGAGGGCTGATTTTAATGAATTTTTTTCTTCTTCTCACTGTAGAGCAATGCTTTAGTATAGAAATTCATTTTGTGTTAAAACAAAACGTCACATTTTTATGTCTTTTTTTGCATTTTTTTGTCTATTTCGACTTATAAGTCTTTTCTTTTTTTTTCCTTTCTTTCCTTTTAAAGTAATGTAACTGCATGTTTTCATGTTTTGCTGATTTAATTGATTTTATTATCATTTTAATGGTACTTGCTCCAAACAATATTTACAAGTTGCAACAAATGTTCACCTCAGAATTTCTGAGTAGCCAATTTGATTTCTTCGCTCATATATGGTAGTGACAGCCATTGTGAGTACTATGTAATATAAGGTTCTTGTGACATTTATTGGCACCATTGTCAGTTTGGTTGATTTAGCGATAAATAAAGGCAGAGATTTTCTTTTAAAGAACAGTCCAAGCCCAAAGTTTGCAAGCTGAGTTTACTTGAACAAAAGGAAGAAGCCTTCATTACATCAGTAACATGCTTAAGTTATTCACCTGGAGTGGTTTTGATCAAATTTTTTATGTCATTTTTCTTTGTTTTTAGGGCAGTTTTAAAGCATTTTATTGATCATTTTTGACAATGTTTTAGGTCATCAAAATCCGCCCCCAGTTATCAGCTTTAAGTTGGATGTCAACTTTTCCAATATTGATATTAACTTCTTAACCAAAGCCATCACAATTGGCATTCTCCAAAAAATTGTAATAAAAAAATATTAACAAACAAACAATGGTCTCTAAATTTTGACTTCTAAAGGAGTGCTGTTCACTAGATAAGCAGCAATATCTATGTTTACATAGATAAAGCTCATTATGGAGCATGTTAAGATGATGGGCCTTATGCCTACTTAATACTTGACAATCTCACTGTTCACCTGAACACTGAGTTATCAATGCCTACACTTTTTCCACATTGTAGATTTAAACACACTGATGATGCCTATGACACTTTTTAAGAAAGAGTTCCGTACAATTCAAATTAGAATGTACGTATCTGAATATTTGAATTCTATTTAAGGAGCAGAAGTAGAGTGGACACAAGAATTACAGGTCACAGTCCAGAGAAGTTACACCAATAGTTACTTTGATACCAATTCTCACTGAACGAATTAATTTTCCCTCAGCAGCTACCACCATTTTATTGTGCTAGCTTCAGGAAATTATTTTACCATATCTGCAAAGTGTGTATTTTTGCTCTAAGTAAAATTAAAGAACTCTTTTAAAAGCAAATCGACGAATGTTTGACTATTTGCAATGTAATCCTTTTGCTAATAACAAACATGAAAATTGAATTTGCAATTCTCAAATTAGTATCTGATAACTTGTATCAAATAATATAACTTCCTCTATTAAATGATTTGGTAAAAATTACATTTGCATAATTTCAATTTACACAAATTTCATCTGTTTGTATTTGATTTGAAAAAAATGTTCTGAACATACTGAGATAACATCTTAGGTATCCTAAGAATATAAAATTATTACCCTTCTCATTATTTAACAAAAATATTATATTTTCAACATAAAAGCATCAAGGTAACAATTACTTCGCATTCTTGTGTGGCGTTTTAAAACTTGAAATTTACTTTTGCTCATAAGAATGTACATGCATTTTCACAATTACTACTGTCTGAGTTAGGTTAAGACCCAGCATTACAGTTTGTCTATGCAGTGTCTCTGACTATGCAGACCTATGGTTTAAGTCCCAGTGGTGGATTTTTGATGCTAGGTAGATTGAATTCAACTGCTGTCTGAAGGAGAATTCTAGAAATCGGCTGCTCATTGGTAGTTTTCTATGCTTGTTTTGATCCACTACACCACCACATATGACAGGAAACCATTGGGGAACTTAGCGCTTGTCCCAGCTGGGATCCTACACCACTGGGGGAAGTAATTGCAAAGGGAAATCCTAGAAGTCAGTGTGTAGGTTGGCACCAGAACTCACCATCCAGGTGGGAAGGAACACCCCCATCTCCTGGGATAATACTTTCACAACACTTCAAGTCTAGCAGCCATAGCAGTTGATGTGCCCCGAAACTTCTATCACTTTACAACTACTTAACTTGCAGTGTTTTCTCTCTCAAATTCTTGGTTACTTGCAAAATCCATACTCAGAAAAATTAGTTACAATTCTTGTGTGTAATTCATTAAAGTTCTAAAAACACAAAAAAAATCATTAAAAATTCCACAATTATGATATTACTGCTTTTTAATTGAAAGTTTTAACTCAACTAATTTATTTTTCACTTTCCACAATTATAAGGAAACTCCTGTTCAGCTTTACAGCAAAACAAAATTGCATAACATACTTTCTGCTTTACACTATTATTGTTTAAATGATTGAGTTTTAGGGATTGAGATTCCATTGAGATTTGAGATTGATCGATTGAGATTTTGAGATTCCATTCTCAAGGCTTCTCGCACATTCAGATTAGTAAAATTCATTTTTGCAGTAGCTAAAATGACAGTTTCATCACAAGAAAATGGAGATTTTGTTACTGTGGTACAACTATAGCAAGAACTAAAATTAAAAAATGATTTGTTTGATTTTAACCAAGAGAATAATGTACTTTTTAATGCATTTAAAAATGCTGTAAATAGGTATAAAAAGGCACTTCCATATAAATAGCCCACACTCCCACCCCACGCCAAGCAAAATAAAAGTTCCAACGAAATGTTTCATAATTCAAGCATGTATGCTAAATGCTTTTAAATATTTCCATTAGAATAAAAAAATTCAGTTGCCTTAATATCCAATGTTTAGTAGTAATGGTCACTTTTTGATTAAAAATGAATCTTCCTGCTGTGGAACTACCAGTCTTGAAGACTTTTTTTTTTTTTTTCCCCCTCTTACTACCGATTTCCATGTACTGTTTTAGTATAGACCAATGGTCTATTCCTATTCTTCCAGTAATTCTGCCTTGTACTTTTTTTGATAATTTCACAAACTTACACATTTGCTGATCTGATGGCCGAGATTGCTAAGGAAGTAATGGCTTAGCGATCTTCGACCGAATGATCGTGGGTTTGAGGTCGCCTCGGGCATGGTTATATTGTGTTCACCCCCTATCATGATCATCATATCGTGTTATCGTCACGATACGATCCTCAGTTACCATACTGTTTCAAGCAATAGTTGTCGCTAATGACCAAGAAGTTGATGCAACCTTAAATAACAAAAAAGAAAGAAAAAAAAAAAAGGTTTATTACACACAATTTTTTATATTCATTTGTCTTTATACTCTTCATATTAAACATGTTATATTCATGATCTTGTTCAATTAGACAATTAAAAATTAAATACTTTAGATAAACTCGAGAGAAGCTTCTACAAATCACAGTTCAGATTAATCACACCTTGCATGTAGCAAATTAATATTATCAGATCTGATCAGATGGAGGCCATAGCTAATTATGGAGAGTTTTTTCTTGTATAATACAACACAAATATCAGAGTGAAGGAGCTTTTGACAGAGAACACATGTCTTGTAGTGTCTGCCACTAAACAATGGAAGAGAAAGTGGCAGCAGATTTTTACCTTTCACTGGGTTGTTTCTGGAAGTATTTCCATGGATGGAATACCTTATATGTAGCTTTGTTAATGATACCAACTTGTCACATGCTTTTCTGCAGGGGAAAATTGTTTGATTGGTCTTCTCACTCTTGGAAAAAAATTCCTATGAAAGCAATATTCCGATTGGGGTCAAAATTACTTGTATAAATGGGTCTTATATGATCAAAGGAAATGTCCATGATTTACTATACATTGAGACTGGGCAGCCCATACTGTCTCTCCTTACATCAAAGTTGATGATTTCTTTAAAAATGTATGGGGGTGTACAAAAACAAAAATTTTCGGAAATAGAGTGAAATTTTTGCATGTTTTTATAGTTATTAAAGAATTCAAATTCATTATCACGTTATTACAAATGTGTACATATCAGTATTTTATCTATGATGCCTCCTTTTCCTTTTTTTTTTCTATTTCATCTTAAAGTGCATATTAATTGATAGGAAGACACTGAATGCCTTCTAATGAACTCTAATGTTTTATTCATTTGGTGAAACTGTGCAGGATGGTATAAAATTTTATGAGTAAAGTGTAAGATGAATGTTTTTAGATCTGTTCAAAATTGTTGGTATGAATCATTGTAAAATGATCAAGAATTAATAATTATAATAAATGTTTGCAGTTATGTTTAAAAATTCTCTTTATTTTTTCTTGCATCCTAATTAACCAAAATGTGTCTTTGGAAATTCTTCAGATCATGTATTTCATTATAAGGCTGATAACATTCGAAAGGGTGTGCTATTCAATTAATAACACTTTTGTAGATACACAATTTTAAAGGGCAATATGCTAAGTGAAACAATCAGTAATAAACAAAATTGTTTTAATCATACACATGTGGCCAATTTGTATCAGTATTGATGGTGGTAAAAATAATTTTCAATTTCTCGTTGCGTTATGCGTTTAAAGTACTAATCACGTTTTTAAGTGTTCTGCAGAAGTAATTAACAAGTTTCGAATCTAACAAATAAGCAACAAAAGTGTACTTTAGAGAAATATAATTTGTAGGTAAACATTTATTTCATAGAAAGGAATAGTCAGGTCATGAGTACGGTGTACAGAAATAATTTTTGTTCTAAAGAAACATTATTCAAAGGAATTTGAAGGGATAAATGGCAGTAGGTTGTGTGAAAACGTTATATAAGCTGTGGCAGTATGTTGCATATTGCACAATACATTGGACATTGTATTAAAGATTTTAATTTTTTTCCAAATAAATTATATTTAAAACAGAAAACAATTATAATTCGGAAAATTTATATTACATTATAATTTTATATTCCTAGATAAGATAATATCAATGACTGTTTTCCTCTTTTGTAGATACACCTGTAACTGCTCTTACTGCTGCTCTAGTGGAGGCTTTGGAAGGGCAAGGCAGTGCTACGGAACCTTGTGAGTATAATTCATCATTGTGTAATATATAAGAAAATTCCTTTGTTTTTCATATTGTAATAGAAAATGATTGTTTTTAGCAACAATTGAACCAGGTGACGATGTTGGCGAAACAAATTCCACTGACGCCCAGAATAGAATATCGCAGCTCATTGCAAGAAAACGTGCACAGTTGATGCGTCTTGCTCGTTCACAAAATAGTGAAGATGTAGAAATAATGCGACCATCTCGCACTCGAAAGTTATGTTTGGTGGAACGTAGTAGTGACAGTAGCGATAGTGGAAGAGAAGTGTCTGTGGCAGCTGAAGATTCATCTAGCCACAAAAATAGTGAAACCATTGATACCAATGGTTGTGAAAGTGAATATCGCAGTGGAAAAGCTGGCTCATCTTCTAAAAGCAAATATTTTGATTTTAAGGACAATGTTGATACAAGAAAAAGGAGAATTAAATATTTAAGGCATTATAGTGATTCATCAGATGATGATAATTGGTATTTACATCAAAAGAGGAAAAGGAAAGCTCCAAGTTGGCCTTCAGATTCTAGTGATTCAGACATGTGTGTTTATGACGATGACAAAGAATCTGTTTCTAATAACAAAATTGTCCTGAAACATAAGAATAAAGTATGTGTCATGAAAGGAAGAGAAAATGATTCAGATACCTCAAGTTCTGATGATGACAGTGGGCAAAACGAGAATCAGGCTAGCACCAAAGTGAAGCGGAAATCTTCAAAGTGTGAAAAATTCAGTCATCTGAATAGGAGATCTAATTTCAAGCCCAGAAGTAAAGCTTTTCATAAAAAAATTAGTGAAAATATAGTTGATGAATTTCTGTCTGATGAAACTTCCGATAGAAATGGTGAACATTCTAACTCATGTGTAAACGGAAATGATGCAACAGTTCCTACCAAAATAATAAATAAAGAGGCCTTAATTGAGTGCATAGAAGACTTCAATAAGGAGCCAAATTTACCAGTAACACCAAATAGTCGTATTAGCAGTGGAGCTTCATTTCAAGATTCTGAAACTCCTGACAGTGGTATTGCTTCCACAAGTAGTCCCTTTTCTCGACCTAGTAGTAATAGTAGCCATAGAAGTATATCACCCAGAAATAAGAGTCCAGAGCAGGCTGGTGAATCAAGTTGTAGTCTTATTTGTCAGCCTTGCTGTAATGAAGAAAATATTGTTGAAAACCCTCACAGTAGTGTTCTTGGTTCAAATGTTCACGTACGAGTATCAGATTCCATTGGAAATCCCAACAGCAACCTTTCAGAATTTGTTTCCAGTGAGAATAGAAGCAATTCTGATTGGACTGTATTTCAAAGATTTAGAAATCGTGTGAACAGAATGCAGAGAAATTTTAGGAAGCGAATTAGTGATGATTCTGATTCAAATTAAGTGGCCTCTCTTGATGTTTTGTAAATTTTTATAAATATTAATGTACATAAATATATGAGGACTTTGTGTTTTTTGTGTGTAACTCATACCTATTAGACATTGCTTTTCTGATGATTTTGTCTGTTGTTAGCATTTGATTATGCATTACAATACATTATACATTTTCTTTACTTCTTGGTTGTTTATGAAAATTTGTTTGTTCTATGTAGTTTTAATTTTATTTAAAGGCAGTTATTCTTATTGCATAACAAAATTCTTACATGTATATTAGTATAAAGAATTTATTACTACAAATGCTGCATTACTGTTATTTATATTTGAAAATTTATTTTCATTAATTATGCTGTTATAATTATTTAGTTTTTTTCTTTTGAACACATTTTTTTTATTAGGAGGCCATCATCTTCAGGCAGAAGTATTGGGAGGAAAAAATATACATATATATATTGATTGTGAAGTTGTATGCTTTAGATTTTAGACTATTTGTATAGTTTTGGCAATGCATTTGTTTTTTTTCTTATGGTTTCTTCACATAAGAAATTTCATGAAGCAGTAGTCTATGTTGTGTAATTAGAACAAAACAATTTTTTGAAGTAATTATTTTCGCTGCAGATGATGGCATAGGTTATTTCCTTCTCTATTGAAGGAATTCTGTAGGAAGATATTGTGGATTCTATGTTTGCCACAAACTGTAAAGAAATGCTATGTACATAGATTGCACTTCATGTTAATGTGTTATATGTTTAATTCAAATACAAAATATATGTGCACAAAAATTTCTTTAATTTAGATGTAAAAGTACTATTTAGAATATGTTTAACTAAAATTTCATCTGGACAATGTACATTTGGAAACTTGTGTCAGAAAAACAACAAAAATACCTCATTGATTAGAAAATAATGCTATTTGGCAAATATTTCCCTGAGATGCCTGTCATACAGACTTTTTTCTCTTTACCTTTTAATCATCTAGCATATCTCTGTAATATGCACTTGGATGTACAATGTGTATGTATAATTCTAGTCATAAGATAAAAGGCAAGTTATAGAAATCATTGTTCTTTAATTTGTGCTTCTGTATTAATTTTTTCTTCCTTTACTAGATGATGTAACTAATAGAGTTCTATTGATAAATATTATTGTGACACCTAATAAATAAATTTGTGAATTAATTATAGGCGATATTGCTTTCTGTTCATTCAGTTTTAATTGCTTTAATGATCAGCTATTTCATGAGTAAACATATTTTCATTTGTGTTAAAACTGCCTAAAAATGAGAGGTTGGTAATGTTTGTTTCATTTACTGATTTTGCGAAGTCTTTAGATTTAAAAAATTGTTTGTGGTAAATAATAATTGTTTGGGATGCCTAGGTTAAGTTGGGAAGAGTTGAATTAAAACTCAGTGTTTCAGATCAGGAAGAAATAGTTTTAAGTTTTGATAATGAAATGAATACACGAGTATATAAAATGACGAAAGAAATTCCGAGAAGACTATCTGAAGAAATGAAAAGTTTGCTAAATGAAGACATTTTTGGGCAAGGTTGATAAGGCAGCTGGCTGAACGTCTTCTAGAAAATTGTGCCAGAACATAATGAATTTGTCATAATTTTCTCTTACAAGATTTTCAAGTAGTGTCCTTGTTTCAACTGAGGAAATGTGTTTTGGTGTCTTTTTCTTTCTTAGGTATGTACATTTGACATTTTTCCTTCCTTAACTGGCATTGCACAGATGACATGTTGCCATATAAAATTGGTTCCAACATTGTGTTTTAAGTAAGTGTATGTAGCTTCTACTGTGTGAATTGTACATTGTGTAAATTAAATAGTCTTTCATTCAGGTATAGAGAAACACTACACTATTATCATATGTACCATGTGATGTTATTGGCAATGGGGAATTATTGAATAGCCTAGGGGTCTTGTGTTGTGTAAGAAATAAAATTCAGATTTGCCAGAGCGGAACTAAAATATATTTTTGTATGATAGACTCTGTAAAAGTGTTGCGAGAGATTTTCTTTGGAAGTGTTACTGTAAATTTCGCCAAAACAGTGCTTTTTCAGAAAATAGAACTGTAATATTGTGCAAGATATAGAGAACCTATTGTGACCTAGAATAAAAAAGTTGTTTCTTTTAAAAATAGTCCTAAAATATGAGGACTGTGGAAAGCCAATCTTTTCATTGAGAGTAGTCCTTTTCAAGGTGACATGTACCAATGAAGACTGATTATTGTTTTCAGATATGTGATGTAGGGTGAATATATTAGACTGAAATATTAAGTACACTGCACTGAACTTTCTTTTTCTTTCCTTTACCTACTTCCTGCTGCCTTTTTAATAATAAATTAATAAGTGTATATTAATTTTTTTGTAATTAAGATTTTTTTCTATTATTTAATTGACATTTTTGGTCTATCAATTTTGTTTAAAATATTTAAATTCCTTTCTAAATAAATTGGTGCTAATGTGTTTTACTTATACATAGGTGTGGCTGGCCTCCAGGATGACCATGACTATCTATGTTTCCCAATTCTGAACTAAAGATTCTGGTAATAATAAAATACCTACAGAACCAGGCATGAAGTGGACCTGACTATCCTAGGGTTGTCATTAGGAAAACAATAGGGTCATCCGAAACATATTTCAGAGCAAATTTATTATGTTTATTCAACTAGTGTATCAACTGTAAAATGAAAATAGTATTTTACGTAAACTGCTAATAAATAATAAACTAATAAATAGTAAACAGTAGATCAAGACAAATTGCATTGCACACTTTCGATTAACAGTGTGACAATACCCTTTCTGGGATGAATTTCCTTGACTTTTCTAGGATATTTACTTCAGTTTTTCATGACAAAATTTGTGAAGTATATCAAGGTATTTAAATAAAATATTAAATAAAGCATGGTTTTGGTCGATATTAAATCACTATTATCAACTGAGTCCTTTTCTCCTTTATGTTCCAGATTATCTTGCACTAACACATTGTGAGAGAAAAAGAGGTACTTCAATTCAAAACACACAAAACCATCTATGTTTCGGGTCTCAGATTGCACAGTTCCCTAATGTCCAATGTTTCTTCAAAATATTCCCTAACTTTTCCAGGTCAATGGAAATCTCTGACTTCCCGTTTTCCAAGAAGCGACAAAAATAAATTAAAGTTTCTTCGAAAGATTTCTTTTTCTTTCAAAGAAGATAATCTCTCGAACCAGTGAAATTATAACGGTATAAAAATTCAAGACATTTAGCAGAGACAAAGAAAAATCTGGCAAGACAGCGGGAGATATGTCAATATTCAGAACATATGACAACCTTAGAGTATCTCAGCAGATTTCAGAGTGAATTGAGAGAATGAAAAAAATTTGCGAACAAATCTGATATAGAAACAGCTGGAAATCGAGGGTTATAATTGTCCCACCCAGAGAATACTTCGAGTAGTCTTAAGGTGGAGCAAATTCAGCAGTATTGAAGGCCAGGATTCTGCAATGAAATTTTTTTTCAGAATCGTCTTAATAGCTACTCACATGAAAATTTGTTTAAATATTTATTTTTCTTGTTTATGAAAGTGATATTTTTTCCATGACTATAGTCTGGCAATTGGGAGAGCAAGTCTTACAATTATAATTTTTTTAAATTAATGCTTAATATACTTTCCTTTTAATTTATTTTCAGAATTTTTTAAACATTAAAAATTGTATATACATTTTT
>BOPP01000065.1:970419-998602 GCA_017312745.1 Gryllus bimaculatus | reverse complement strand
AGAGAGAGAGAGATTAAAAATGTTTTGAACGACCACATTGTATATGAAAGTTCATTTAATTTTTATTGAAATTTGTTTTACTTAACTCCGGAACGTTGAGAGGAGGGTTAGAAACGGAAAAATACATCTTAGGAGCGAGATTTTGTAAATACTAGCACTTGTTTCAAATGCCAATAGGTTTAAAAAAAAAAATAAATTTTGTGATCGATTTTTTATAGAACAATTACGTTGTATAGAGGACCCCTAATACCGTAAAAATGGATTTTCCTTGCTCATAAATATACTAAATTACTTTTTCTAATGCGTAGTGTTGTGAGAATTCACGTTTTGTGGACAGTTGATACAGATAAAGTGTTTTTTCTTCTTTTTTCTTTCTCGTCCAAGTATTTCGTACGAAGAGAAAGTTATGTAATCGTGCGCCAGAAAACGGCATATTTTTTTTAAAAAATTTCGTGTAAGAATAGAGGGAAATTCACTTATAAAGATGAGGACTACTCTGACTTTTCGGAAATTACAAAAGTATGCATTTTCGGTTACTTCCTAGACCTACAAAATTGAAGATAGCGGTTTTTCCTTCAAATAAAATTTGTTCTACACAATTTGTTCTTTTATCAACGTCATGTTCATTTTTAACATTTTAGAAGTTATCGAGCATTTTTGAGTGACATAGGGACAATATTAAATATTAAAAACAAGATTTTCTCAAAAATAGTTCAAATTCTTTTTGAACTCTTTGTAGAGAATAGTGCTAAATGCCCTATCTATAACAGATAGTCGTATAACAGATATCTATAATAAACGTCATTTCGCTGTATTCTTTTGTTTTTTCCAAAAACACATGTATGTACTTTTATTGATATCTCTCTCATGTAATGAATATTTACATTACCAGAAATTTATATACATTTACTCATTTGGGAGTACAAGGGTTTCAAGTGATGTTGATGAAGTTTCTTGAAAACTCAAACGTTTTCTGCGAAAATGAGCTCCAAATTGAATTTTCAGAAACCTTCAAACGCCATTTTCTCAAAAACGGTCTCAAATTTTTTTCTGTCCTCAGACAGATGACCGTTCAAAAATGCTGTCTTCCCACCAAACTGGGTTAGGTGCGACACTTAACACTGCACAAAGCACATCAAGGCGCACCACTGGGTGTAAACCCAGGATTCTGGTTGAAACCGCGCACAACCAATCTAGCTTTGTATCTGTTAACTTCGCTACTAGGATTTCTCTTTTTCTTGAACACATAACGACTCGTGATGGCTTTACGATTAGAAGGTATGTTTACTAGTGTGTAAGTAGAGTTCTCCAGCAATGATTTAACCTCTTTCTTCATTGTGCCTTTCCAGAACTCCTTGTCGCCAGATGACACCATTTTCTTGTAACTTCTCGGATCAAGCTCAGTCATATTCGTCTCGACATAGCTTGCCGGTTGACGTAAAGTTGACCTGTCTTGCAGACTCCGACGCTCCACAGCCGCAGACTCAGGGTTAACAAACTGCTCTTCTGCCGAGTGAACATCATCTACTTCTGGCTCAGACTTTACTTCTTGCTCAGGACTCTACTTGCTCGCCCGACTTCTTCGAGATAATCTGGCTCATCTTCGACTCGCACTGGCGCAGCTGCCACAGTATTTTGCTCCGTCGATGTAACAGCAATAGCTTCCATGGTTTCTGGTTCAAAAATAACATTTTTGCTTCGTACTCTTCCTCGTACCTCGAATCCAGACGCTGTACCCGTCAATTTCATGAGAATAACCACCGATGTCTCCTGGCTTTCCCTTCGCATCCCATTTCTGCTGCAAAATTTGCACAAACTAATTGGGTCCAAACACGTGCAACTTTTGCAAATTCACGGATTTCCCAGTACAAAACTCGTAATGTGACATCCCATCTTCTCCAGCAGGGCCCGCTCGATTGAACAGATATACTGCAGTGATCACTGGTTCAGACCACAAAGACTTTGGAAACTTCTTAGCCATCAGCATTGTACGTGCAACCTCCATGATTGTACGGTTTGTGCGCTCCGCGCACCCGTTCGATTGCTCAGACGAATCAGGATTTTTGATAACCAGTTGAAAGTGCAACCAGTTGCTTTTTTGTGCATATTACCAAAAAGCGTAAAAATGTTGCTATACTACAATTTAACGATTGCCATTCCGTATCAAAACCTTCAAGTATTTGCTACGGCGATTATAATTTTGAAATTGCAATAAGACCACTTCATATCCCGTATGGAGATAACACACAAGACCATTTGGTGTTGGGAACTTTTGAACATAACATTATCAGCTACTACGATTCATTGGTACGTCCAATGCCAGATACTGAAAGAATATATTTAAACAAAGATGGGTTTGAAATAAATTTTCAACACTTGAAATTATTTTTAAAACAGTCCACAGCTTCGCCGACGCCACATTTTGCTAGTTACGTTGTAATTGGCTTATGCATATTTATAGTGTTTTTCTGCTTTATGTTTTCCTACAGCCCTGAAGGTGGAATCAAAACATTGGGAAACATGAGCGAACTGAATGTTTTGATGCCCTCCGACTGAATTCCGTGACCTCTGTTACCAATTATTAATTCCAATTTTTTGTCCCATTTGCGCTGATTGCAGAGGAACGCGACGCGCGCGGAGGGCGTGAACGAGTCGGCGGTGAGCGCGGGCGCGGGGGCGGGCGCGGACTCGACGGGCGACGCCGCCGCCGTCGAGCAGGCGGCCTTCCTGGGGCTGAGCGGCTCCAAGCTCTCCTTCCTGGGCTTCCTGCTGCTCACCTTCCTGGCGCTGCTCGTGGCCAACTGCGTGGCCGGCCACCCCGTCGTGGACGAGCGCTGGTGGGAGGAGACGCTGCGCGGGGACCGCGTGGTCTCCTGACTCCTTCCGCCCCGCATCAGACTTCAAACAGCATACAGCTATTGCCTCATTCACCTGTTAATATACACCAGCGGACGCCCTGACGTTGAAATTCGACCGTAATTCACTGCTTTGTAAACATTTTTAAATTTTATTGAAGATCTTTTTTCAAAGAGTATTCCTGTATAATTGCGTAACACTTTTAAAAACGTTTATTCTCTTAAGCCAATTGCGAGTGTGTACAAATACATTAGTGAGTGTTGTTTGCCTTAATTCCCTACAATACCTATTCAAATTGATAAGCTAAGAAAACTCCCCTCCCCGCGTTGCTGAGAAATATAATACCGGTCTCGTGACCTCAACCGCCAGCAGAGCAAAGTCCTTCACGAGGCAAATATTCTGTCTCAGTACAAATTGTTTCTGTGTCATGTTATGTTCAGTGAAAAAAAATATATCACTACGGACTTTTCTGAAAAATTAAAATGGTTTACGTGCGAAAATTGCTACAATTATTATTACTATTATTAATAGGGGAGGATTTTTATGCCATAAAAATGGTGAAATATGGTTTTAAAAATATGCATTTAAGACCTAAAAATTCTGAAATATGCACTTCAATATGAATTTAAAATTGACAACATTTCATTTTCTCCATAAATCATTCTAGAAAAAATATCAAGAGAAGCATGCTTGGAATGAAAGGTATATTTTTTGCAACACGATATAAACTTCCTTACTTTTCGGAAGAAATTATTGAAGTACATATTCACCTTAGTGAATTGCATTGTAGTACGTCTAGCATTTCTTCTGCCAGATTTAAAAAATATATCAAGAAATATCCTACGTTTGCATAAACATTTCATCACCTTCAGAAGAGAAAAACCCAATTGCTTAAAGTCAATATATTTTCGTCTTCAGATTTCACTTTATTTTCACAATTTCAGTGATGCATTACAGTATGTTTAAACACCACACATTGACAAACATAAAAGCTCTGTGATTTTCTGTCTTCGATTCGTTTCCTCATCCACGATTTGCCCAGTAAGATGGTAGAAAATGGGAAGAGTGTTGGTGCAGTTTTCATATTTGGGTCCTGTATGTTTTAGGGTCATTGAACACGAATGTCAGGTTAGCCAATAAAAATGATGCCCGAAAACACATTTTCTCGCAAAAAACTGTAAAATATTCGACATTTTGCAGTTTTTTAAAATAACTTGAAAACCATCCACTTTTCGTAAATAATGGTCTTATATGTAAAATGAGATAAAATTGGCTATATCTTATGTCTTAAAGGCTTTTTTCTCCAACGTACCATTTAGCTGCTAGAAAAACGTGAATTTTGGTGTTTTTATGAAGAAAATTCTTAAAACGGGATTCATCCCATTTTATCTCAATGTAGCTGAAAAAATTTACTGAGATTTCGTGAAATCTCAGTAAATTCATGAAAAAGTTACCTCACTATTACAAGATTATAATTAAAAAATCTTCCTATTTATATTAAATTTTTACTACTTTGTCGTTAAATTTAAACATTTTGTATTCTTTTTCATTTATCTTTTTTAAGCAGACTATGTGATTTATTAGGTATGCAATAAAATACCAAAACTTCCCTGTCATAAACATCTACAGTTTTCTTCATTATGGTGATAGTTGCTTCTTACATAAAACAATTATATTTGGTATATTCGGAGAAACTACTAAAGTTAAATTAAACGATTTTGAAACGAAATGAAACGATTGAAGGAATTTGATCAAACTTTTCATTCATTCTGCAGAGAAAAGTAAACTTTTATTCCCATGCAAGGGACAGACATGTCCAAAAACAGTTAAAATATACATTGGGAAGATACTAAATTTGTGACGAAATAAATCGCGCTTTTTACCCGCAACGGTTTGGTACGGTCCCATTTTTACTTTGAATGGAGTATCCTTATATCTCCGTCTCTATCGTTTCGCCTGTAAACAAAGACAGTGGCACGCTCCTGTAAACATCATTCTCAACTTGGTCGAGATATACATGTACATGTTGACATACGACTACTTGTTTATCTTTGTTGGCCTTGTTTGTTGACATCCGTCAAATTTTGACATAAGAGATACTGTAGATACTAATTAAAAATGGGGACAAATTAAGTGACAAAAATATGTAATGAAAAAAGTTACAGTATGAAAATAGGTCTGCTTGAAAACGTAGTTTCAATAAAGTTTTAAAATATAAATAAATGTCAAATGTAAATGTCAAATGTAAATGTCATATGTAAATGTCAAATGTAAATGTCAAATATAAATGTCAAATGTAAATGTCATATGTAAATGTCAAATGTAAATGTCAAATGTAAAAATGTAAGTAATTGTCAAAAACATTTGAGTAACTTCTTTATTCAGATGGAAGATTAGATTAAAATTATCTATAGTAATTAGGAATTAGTTATTTTAACTCTTGAAGATGTAGCTATTTGTTCGTTCGTAGGCATCCGCGTCCGGAGTCAATACATTCTTGGCTATCCCGGATGAGCCGGTCAATGCATATAACGAACCTCCACGGGGAGTGTATGTTTAAATCCACCAGAAGATGCAGCGCAATTGACCGAGACGTGGCTCATGCCGGATAGCCAAGAATGCATGCAGACATTTGCTTCTTTCAATTGGACAAAGACCATTATATAATTTTGAACGATCGGTCGCCAGGGGCTGTTTACATCGTTTTGGAAGCGGTTCCCATTCACCGCCGAAGTTAAGTTTGAAGTTTACCACTCTCTCTGAAGTGTACTCAAAGGCAACTACATCATTTACACCAGGATCTCCAGCTTTTGTGCCCGGTGTGATACTACTCTAATAGTCACTCTCAAATTTGTCGACGTCTTCATAGCTCAGGTAGTATGGTACAGACATAAACTAAGGAGGTATACACACACACACACACACACACACACACACACACACACACACTACTATATGGTACAGGTTCTGAACACTAGCACTTTGAATTAAAGGTATACTATAATCATCCGGAACGATTCTCATTCTAAGCTTTTTTATGACAGAATGTACAGAGTCGACCTCCATGTATACGCATGCCCGACTTCCAAGAATTTCTGTTCCATGTGGACTTTATGTTTTACGGTAAGGTCCTACAGCTCATTCGCCAGTTTGACATTTCTATTCTGATGTCCACATTCGTCACTCCACAAAATAATTTGTTGAGGTAAAGACAGTATTTTCTTAGAGAAGAAAGCTGTAGCAATGCTAGCGAATACATTACTTTCTAATCTTCCTGATCCTCATGCCACACATAACATGATACATCTTTGCTGGAAAGGTGAAAATAAACCTGATTGTGAACTTTCAACTTCGTTTTAAAATGATTTGCAGTCGCGTTCAGGTGAGACGCCAGAAGGACAGCTTGTGGATCAACTGTGTAGCAATTAATGTCATTATTTTCCAAAGCTAAGCTTATGTCAACATCCTTTTCCAACTTATTATTGTTCTTCTCTTTGTCATGTTTCCTACAAGATTCTTCATCAAGTGTCCCGTTCTTGTGTTAAGTACATTCATTACACCGATTTTTCTTGGGATTGCAGATGTCCATGTTTAACCTTCAAATTGTTTTTTGAAAGGCGCTCCATGCAATTTTCCTTTCAGATGTACATTCTTCTTCATAATAACGGTGCATGTCTCTAAAGCTATCCCAAACTGGTTCATAATAGAGTTTTATAAGCATCTATAGTTTTATTCTAACAACGAAATTTTGTTCACATGATCTTCAAAACAATTGAAAATTTACTGAGATTTCGTGAAATCACTCCATCTTCCTTTCCTAATCTTTCAGGCAATATGTAAGTGTGCATTCTCAGTTTTTCGTAAGTATCTAAAATTGATGAATAAATATTCAAAGTGAATTCAACGTTTCTAAAAGCACATAACATTTTATACTTAGTTTTTAAAGCACTTCAATAGCTCAATTAGGCTTTGAGATATTGAAGGTCAATGGATTAGTACGAGTTATTCCGGGTGCGTCGACTGCTAAGGCCATTAATCCCGTAAGCTTTGTGAATGTTTTTAATCGCGGGAGGAGTCGTTGGGTGGAGAGATCCGCCGCCGAACTACACCTCGCCTTGCTGGGCTTCCGTCGACCAGGTATCTCTCACCAGCGGGGCGCCACCACAGCCGGAACAAACGCTGAGCTCCCGACTGATCTCCCGGCACGTTTGGTAGTGTATGTAACTGTAAGGGTATGTAAGTAAGGGGTGAGGATATGACAAGGATGAGGAAGGAAATATCGCGTACAGTCCGAGGCCCGTTTTTTAGGGTACACTCTGGCATTAGCCGGGTGTTGATCGAAGAAACCACGGAAAACTACCGATCAGAGCAGCCGAGCACTAGAATTGTCCTCCAGACAGCGGCTGAATTCGGCCTAGCTACTCGCAATAGTTAATTTCGCAAATTCTGCCACCGTCGGGTCTTTAACCATACGACCTCGTAGTCAGAGGCACTGCAGTTAAATCGGTCCAGTATTACTCATGCAAGGTTTCTTGATACACGAGCTCCCTAGTCCTCATCCAACGCTGACTAGCACGGCACGTAGAGTACTATGGTTCGACTCGGAACGGCACGTACCAATTTACAATGCTGGCAACAACCACCCCGTACTTTCGAAAAAATGGTAACATTTCTATTGGCGCGCTTTGGCGAGTTAAGTTCATGTCCAGAGTTGGAACGCAATTTTATGCCAGAGCCCTCCATTCCCCGCACCCCCCTCTGTGGAATATTCAGAAAACTTGCTCCTGTAGTAATCCCATCTTACTTTTCAAGTTTTCGAGTACGCGAACACAAGAAACACTCTCGGCACTAGAAAGCAGCGGTCAGAATCAACATTCGAGATATGCGATCCATATGTTCTAGAATTTGAAGTGAGAACATTGAGGAAAAACACCGGGTGATGTGGCTCAGGGCATCAACTGATGTCGCTACAGTCCCTCTCACCGGAAGGTCCTAGGTTCGAGTTCCGACGGTGGAAGGATTTAGTACTCTAGCTTGTTAGCTAGGTCGAATTCAGTCGCTCTGGAAGAGAATTCTTGCAGTCGGCTGCTGTAATCGGTAGTATTCCGTGGTTTCTCCGATCAATACCGGGCGAATGCCGGAGCCGTACCCTATCAAAAGGGCCACGGGCCGTGCGCGACCTCACCTTTCTCTTCCTTGTCTTATCCTCTCCCCTTACACACACACACACACACACACACACACACACACACACATACACACACACACTTACTTTCACATGCACTACATTACTGGGAGACCAGTCGGGAGCTTAGAGCTTTTCCCAACTAGGGCGGTGCCTCGCTGGTGGGAGATACCTGGTTGGAGAAAACCCCTCTAACCGACGGTTTGTCCTGGATACCTCCCGAGCAAAAACATGCACTACACTTACGTGACTAATGATCCTGGCAGTTAACGTGCCCGAAATCACTAAACAATCAATTGAACATATACCGAAGCTTGTGATTCGCTTTAACCAAAGATGCAGTGCTTGCGTCACTACGAGATCACGAACTTTCAATCACATACTAATTTCAAGCACAGTGTAGGATAATTAGCGATTTCGCGTTAATTTCGCTTGAATTTTTTTCTGTGGAGAAACATGAGAAACATGAAGTATTTAAAAAAATTATTTTGTACCGATAGTGATTATCAAAGTATTTATGATAATAAACCGCATAAACAGCACATTTTGTTGAACTCTCCTTTTGCTTGTACGAATAATGGTAGGGGTAGACGTTAGCAATGCAGAAACATCATATCTGCAATTCGTTTACCGATGCAAATAATTTTGCTTTTTCTAGGGAGCGAAAATGTCTAGCTTTTTCAAATATTGCTAATCTCTCGCTTTTTAAAAAAAAAATATGTTTATTTATTTATTTATCTTTAACCTTTACTCATCATTCAACTATTTATAGTTAAAATGATGGGAAGGGATTCTGAAACTCACGAAAACGTGCACAGATGATCTTCTTCCTCAGACGTCACGTAGTGTTCGCTGTTTTTTGTTGTTTTTTTTTTTTCAAAATAAATCTAAATCTAAACCGTTCAGCCGAATTTCTCCAAAGTAGACACTCCGCAATCGTTCTAGCTAGTGGCGGCTCATGCCTATTCGCATCTTAATGATAAATAATATTTATTCCTTAACGATAGATTTTGAAATAAGGCCTTGTTTAATTTTTCGAAAATTCGAGTTCTTTTCGCGTAATTGTGCGAGAAATGTAGGCAACTTTTAACTTTGTTTAAAGAATTTGTTTTCTCGAAAACGGCCCAATTTTGATTAAATTTTGACCTCGGATAGCGTATATAATACTTGAAAGAATGGAGCAGGTGTCATTTTCTTTCAAATTTTAATTTTTGAAAATTGCAAAAAATCAATTTTTTAGCGCTTTCTACAACTACAATTATGAAGATACACATTTTTATCTTAATGAAATGTGTTCATCAAAAGCAGATCTTCAAATACTGTTATGTTTAATTTGTCAAAATTATGAGTAAAATTATGCGTGTCGAAGATAGGCAATTTTATTTCATTTCAACCATTTTTTCTTAAAAACGGCACAAACTTTTTTGATTAAATTAACGACCGTTAAAATGCTTGAGAGTCCATTAAAAATTTTAGCGGGCTCTCGAGTTTAGGTTTTACCACAGTTCATAAATCTTTGAAAAAATACGTCCCCTTTGTCTCACTTGACCGTTGTTCTTTTTTGTCCCATTTTGTCCATTTCTCCCATATCCCATTGCTCCCATTTGGCCTCCTTTTCCATTTTCCCCTAGGCGCATTTTGTCCCATTTTGAACCCTTGTTTAATTTAGTAATCTTGTCCCATTTACGCATTTGGTCCCCTTGTTCAGTTGTCCCATTTTGTTCAAATTTTCTAATTTGTCCCTCTTTCCCTATTTTGTTCCTTTTCTCCTCTTTTCCAATTTTGTACATTTTGTCCCCTTGCCCTCTTTGTTCTCGTATTGGTGTATCTTATATCTTTTCCTGCCTTGTTTTAGTTCTTCCGCGCACTGCCATTGTTATTTAAAAATGGAATTGCAAATTGCAAAGAGAATGAAATTCTGCCCATGGATTCCGAAAATTCTAGTCATGTAATTGGTCAACATGCTGTGGATTCTGAACTGGAATCCACGGGGTGTATAATGGTTATTCTTCGATTAATTATTAATTACAGTAATTATTCTTCGATTCGACATCAGGAATACGTCTATTATTAACTGGTCGTAGAGAAATAGTATTATATAACCATTACTGAGGGCGAGAAAGTGGATTTTACCTTAGTATCTCCAGTGTAAAAATTGGTAATGGATTTCGGCAGGATTTCGCGTTTATCGCGAAAATATGCAAATGTTGGGGAGGAAATGGAATGAGTTCATAGCTCCAATAATTCAGTTAGTTATGAAAACCCGAAAAAGCTTTAATTAGTTTGTATCGTGATTACGAAAGACTCATGCAGCACTACTTTTACTAGTTATTACCAAACCTATTTGCAATTCTATCTGACGTTCTATTTATAGATTGCCCGCAAAAGACTTTGAACCCTTTCCTCGTAGCGTTCAACAGTTTAGGAAATTAATTTAGGGTATTACTAAATAAATAAGGGACTTAACTGAGAATAGTTGGTTATAGGGCGATGCGTAAGCAATATATTGTGAAGTGAGGTGTCGTGCAGTGTAGAATAGAGAAATAATGTAGAATGTGATTAAAAGGTCATAGTGAAGTGAAGTGAAATGCAGTTGAACAAAAATTCAGTGTGGAGTTAGTTTACAGATGTTTCTTTTTTTAAGATAATTTAAATGTTTTATGAATTAGACATTTTTATATCATTATTATTTTTATTATTATTGTATTTATTATTATTATTATATAATTTGCATGATCGCTGCATTATCTTGTTTATGTACTTACCTGCCACCGGGTTATGCCCATTTGGTTCAAACAAATTTATCTTATAATTGAGCGGGCACATTCTGTGCATTTTCTTTGCAAACATGCCTTCATCCAGCACTATCTATGGGTAAACTGAGAAATACGTTTGAGCAATGGACTGAAATGCTCGCATGTGTTTGCTGTGCATCTTTTAATAGTTATTTATTATAATGCCAATAATAATATGTCTTTTTGTGAATTAAGTGATCCGGAGTGGGAATCGTTCAATTTAAATTCGAAAGTTAAATTCTTCGAACTTTTATACTTGTAGCCCAGTGATGGTGGCACAACGAAATAGCGCAATACAAATGAAGTCCTCTGTGACAGGTAAACCGCGAAATTTGCTTCTTTTGCGTTAACTTCAGATAATGCGAAATTGTTTACAAGGAATACTATTTTGATTATACTCTTGACTGTGTTCCAGGAACGAAAAAGAACAGCCTTCCGTCACCGAGATTGCGTCATAAAGACGAGTCGTACGTGAAAAAACTTGAGTTGGGCTTGTCAATTTTTCGAAACAAAATTCAGCTGAGAGTGGATCGTTGCCAGGTATACATTGTTATGAATTTGCATAGCTACTTAAAATTGATATCAGAATCATACTAGGTAAATTAAAGGTAAAATATTAAACATGACGATGCCTGTGTTGTTTGTTTATAAATTAAGAGGTTAAATTCTTTTTATATACAAATGAATTCGCGATGACAAGTATGTAAAATGCCATTTTTGCATATTAACATCAAATCATTCTTAGAAACAACTGAACATTGTTTTCAAAGTAAAGCCTCAAATGGATAAAACAACTTTTGAAACTTTGTACGAAATATACTGGATGAAAGTAATCCTTAAGGGAAATATTTTTTATTTAGTGTTTTAACTTGTTAATCTTATGTTGTGTGTATCTTGTGTTAAATCTTATTATAAAATTAATTTTTGTGAAAGACATGAACATACTGAATGCATGTGCAAATTGCATGCAGGCATGTACATTTCTTTGTTTCTATAAATGTGTTATTGTTTGTGTCCAAAATGATTTTTTTAAGAAGCTGTTTATTTGAATATAAATTTTGAATTATTTAGATACATTATGGTTGGATTATTTTAATGGATTATTTATAACATGAAATTTTTTCAGAAAGGATGTTGTATTTTTTATAGATTATTAATTATTTAAATTTATTAAATAATTATTAAAGGCCTATTCAGTAATTTCTTAAAATCATTAGGCTTTAAAGCTGCCTTATAGTTCTGCTTGGTGAAGTGGTGAATTCCAGAGCACTGTTCAACTAAGCGAATCCCTATTAACATAATATTGAACTTTGATCTTGAGAAGTGACATTAAATCCATTTGATTATCCAGCTCTTTCAGGGTGTCGGGTGTAAAAGAGTGGAAATCCCTTTGGTATTTAAACATTAAATACTTTACCTAATTGGAATTGACTGGAGAGTTGGGTGATTGATAAATGAATTAGACAAAAGATGATAGAGTGAAAGAGGAATAGACAGAAAAAAATAACCTTGTAAGACAAGAATGCTGTCTCTCCAGCCTTATTTAATATGTGTGCAGAAAAACTCATCAGAGAAGGTTAAAGGAGTCAATGTTGGTTAACTGCATTAAATTCATAGATTTTAAGCAAAATTAAGATTCTGAGGAAGTGCTTCAAATCACAATGGTACATTATATTGGTGAGAAATTTGCTGCAAATGTGAACATTGAGAAAATAAGTTATTGAGGTGACCTTAATTATTGCACTAGGTGAACAGAGCTTGCTAATTATTTTCTTTAAAAACTTGAACCTACAATATTATCTGTGGAGAGAAATTATAAAGTGGGATTGCTATCTATAGAACAGCAATCAATGCAGTAAAATGTGTGATGAAAGTAAAAATTATCTCGCTCTGAGAAAGAGGGGTGTTTTGTGATTTGTCTGGGTGCTGAAGAAACCGTGGTACATCGTTGAGCCAAAATTGCTGAAAGGATTTGAAACGTATTTACCTGAATATAAGACGAGTCATGTTTTTACACCTTGAAATTCGGGGGAAAAATACACCCGAATATAAGACGACCCTTGTTTTTATAACTTGATATCAATTTCCTATTAGATAATGAAATTGGAAAAAAAAAAAAAAAAAAAAACAAACACTTACATGTTTATTAACATTATGCATAAATTATTCTGTGCTTATCAATATTTTATACAGTACATGAATTAAACTTCAATTTTACCACATCCACATTCATCATTTAGTCATCTCTCAATCATCATCTTTGCTTTTTTCATCATCGCTCAACTCATGTCCATCATTCTCACTCCATAACATAATCTTCTGTGCCATCCAGACTGTTGCTTACACAGCACGTTTTGAAACCTTTTATTATGCATTGAATTGATATAGTATTCCATGCAGTTAGAATCCACTGACCTAACTGTCCAACTGAAGGTTTTTTGATGTCTGGAGTTAATGGGCAGTTCCCTGATTACAGCCACTCGTCATTATGGCATCTGAGTTGGTGCTTGAAAGATTTGTTCAGTCACATCAAGGGCTTGCAACTGTGAGGTCATGCCTCCTGGTATCACTACTAAATCTGTTTTTAAACTAGCAAGTTTCTTTTTCACTTCTTCAGTAAGGTGGCCCCTAAAGGCATCAAGGGTTAACAATCCTCTCTGCTGTAATAGGAATCCCGGTCGCTTGTCCCAAAGTTCTTGAAGCCAAGAAAACTAAGCTTTCAGCCTTCCACCCAGATTCATTGCATTTAATAATTACTCCACTTAGTAGTTTTTTTGTTTTTCTTTGGTGGTGGTGGGGGGATTCTTCCTTTTCAAGATAAATAGTGGTAGCTTCCTGCCATCTGCCAATACTCTCAGCATGACCGTAACATGCATTTTTTTCGTTTTCAGATGTTTTTATCATAACTGAATTTACACTCATTTGTAGCCACTATTGTTAGAAGGCACGTCGAAGTACGCGGTGGTCTCATCCGCATTCCTCATTTGACTCAACAAATGGTTGTGTTGACGGCGCAATTGTATAATGTACTTTTGGTACTCCGAAGATTTTTTTCTTTTTCCCTCGTAATCTGCAGGCAGCTTTTGCGATAGGGAAGTTGTTCTACACAGACTGAACCCTTTATGAGAATAATCGTATGCCCCATCCGACATTCGCATTGAATTCCTGTCTGGAAATGTTTCTCCTTTTTGCTACTTGTAATGCTTTCATGCGAATGCTGTTTATAGAAACTCCGAAGCCCTTGTTACGATTTATTACGAATTTGACAACTTCATCGTCGATTTCGGGATGGCGACCCACTTGTGGTCCACGGAAACATTTCCTTGTGGAATTACAAGATTTCAGACGTTCCTTCATACCTCTCCAACGCCGTACATTTGCTTCACATATTCCATAACGTGCAGTTTCACTATAGTTCGTTTGTTCAACAGATGAATCACTCGCAATTTTAAGTTTGCGTCTTAACTTTTACGTCGTTCCATATTTCTGGTAAGTTCTACACTTTCTCCATTCACCACGTGGTCGGCCATTGCCACACTCATGTATCAGCACACAGCTACACAACACAACCACCAAGCACGAAACAGACTACCAAACGAGTACTAAAGTCGCGGCACTCAACGCCGCGGATGGGAAGGAAGGCTCGTGGCCTACGAGTCTCTCGTTGGCCAAGAGGAAGGCTTTGGCGGCGTCACAGCTGTTACAACACTGCTAACTGCCGCCAAGGAAAGCTTAAATCCTATCTAACGCTTCTGCGTAACGGTTGGGGAAATTATTCTACATCTTATTACTTCAATTATAAACACATCCAATAATAATAAAAAAGAGGATCTTCCATTACAAATGACTTTTCTTTGTGAAGATAACTTGAACAGGAACAACATAATACCGTTGATATTGCGTTTTCTTCATACGCGAATATAAGACGACACCCGATTTTTAAAGAATGAAAACGGGAAAAAATCCTCGTCTTATATTCGGGTAAATACGGTACGTCTGGAAAAGAATGGTCAAAAGTTGACTGACAGAAATATTGGGAAATGGTTGTTGCAAAGAATGGGAGAGGAAAGCATTGCAGAAATTGATGGTGAAAAGAAAGTGAAGATGGGCATGACACATTCTGGAGTACATTTATTGATGATGGAATGCAAACATTTGGTAAGGAGTGGGGAGAAAAGATTTCTTGATGTGCTTTATGGATTGAGAAAGTACCGAAGTTAGTAAGGAAGAAGCTCAGAACTAAGGAAAATCGAAAATATATGAATGCTGGAGATACCTGTCCTAGAATAAATGGATTGTCAAAAATTAGCAATAATTAGCATTATTAATGATATATTATACATTTCAATCAGACACCTTTAGTTTCTTGAGTTTCCATAATTGAGAAATAGAAATAGATGCTTACTTCCTGTTTTAAAATATAATGAGATATTGGTATTCGTAGAGTGGAACGGTTCCACTGGAACCTGTTCCTTACTCCCAAAACTGAAAGTGGATATTTGGGTAAATTAATTTTTATTTATTAAAGCAGTTGAAAAGTGAATATTTTTCATATAAATATGCACTACATTATGAGACTATCGTTTTGGAACAATAATCTGCCACTAACGAGTGTTTTAAACTTTGGCATTTGACGGGTTTCTAAAATGAACTATTCAATTGATTTTGGTTGTAATTTTGATAGTAAATATAGCTGTTGATTATATGAATTTTGATAAAACAAAGCATTATGTCAATTGAGAATAAAAATATAAAAATTTATGTTGTTACTGCTGGACATGAAGATGCTTGCCTCAAGTGACAATTTTTTAGGTAATCTTCAAGATTCTAAATCTAATAATTTAGAATATCATTGAACAGTGATCAGAGGATGTAGAAAACAAAATCCAAATGTACAATGGACTGATTAAACAGTTTGGAAGGAATATGACATAATAGACTAAGAATAAGAAAAATACAATATGATTTCAAAATTAGTGCTCGTGTATGGATCAAAAAGTTGCACAATAAAACAATTAAAAGTAGGGACTGGCTAAGATAGTAGCCCTTTTGAGAAAATGTGTGTTTGTAATGCGAAATTTGAAGCTCTTTTCACAGAAAACTTTTGAGAGGGAAGAAAAAGAAAATAAAATAAAAAAGAAGAAGAAAAAAGCAAAATAAATTTTATAAAACATCTAATGGTGCATTTAGTACTATTTGTACAAAACATTTAAAGAAAAAAATTGAGCCGTTTTTGAGAAAATTGATATTGAGCGTTTCTAAAAATGCAGAATTTTGAGCTCATTTTTTCACAGAAAACTATTGAGTTTTCAAGAAACTTTATATGACATAATCTAAAGCGCACATAGTCATGAATGCAATAATTTGTTCAAATCGCCGCTAACGTAAATATTAAGGTCGTCAGAGAGATATAAAAAAACGCGTATAAAAAAAAGAAACAAAACAAATAAATTTGGCATTTATGTCATTTATGTGACGTTTATGTATAAATGTGGCGTTTATGTCATCATGAGTACATTTAGCACTATCCCTAAAAAGAGTAAAGAAAAAATGTGGGTCCATTTTTGAAAAAATCTTGTTTGTTATTTTTTAATATTGCAATATTGCGTGAGAACTACTAAAACTTTGTATAAAAACTGCTTGAACATGAAAGAACTAATGTTGGAGAACAAATTTCATTTAAGGAAAATTATCTTCAATTTTTTGTAATTGTTGACACCAAAAAAACTCAATTGTTTGCAATTTTCGAAAATTTAGAGTTATTAGTGAAAATTGCACCTACATCACTTTTATAGGCACCTTTATAGGTGTATTGCACTATATTTACAAGATTTTAAAGAAACAATTTGGAGGCGGACGTTTTTTGGGGGGGAAAAACAACAATTTTTCAGTAGCTAGGGTATGTTTTTCCGTTGAAAGTCCGAAATCGATTTTACACAGTATTACATAACTTTCTCTACACTACCTATTACTCCGTTTATACATACGTATACCAGAAAGTAAAAATGAAGCATAGGTTCCAAAAATTACCTAAAAATTGAAAAATGGCACAAATAACCCATTTCTACCACCATGTCATGATAAACATTCATTTACTAGCTAGTCTACAATGGCCCATTGAAAATATTATTTGTAATCAGAATCTGAGCCCTGATTGTAACATTTTTTAAATATTTTTCGTACAGCAATGGAAATCTGTGTTCTAGGAGGTGTTGAAAAGACTTGACGAAGATTCTGAACAGATGAAAATATGTTTTCTTCAGTTAATGGACATGATAGAGAGTAGTAGAAAGCTAATCAGTAATGAGAAGGAAGAAAATCTGCAGATTCTACAGTTACTTGATTGCTACTGCGGTAAGTGAAGTGTCTGTAATGAGTGTCATTGCTATTTTGTCTTCAGAAAATTTGTTAAAGAGACATTTTGAATCATGCTGTGGGAAATCCCTATTAAGAAATTTAAAAAAGTAGTTCAGATAAGAAAGAAGAGAAGTTGAGAGAACTTGTTGATTTAGAAAACAGTGCTTCTTGTACAGCACTACATAAAAGACAAAATAATTTTAAAACACTGAATTGAGACAACAGTGACCAAATTTATGAAATTTAGAAATCAAGACATATTGTACTCATCCTTTCCTGTTGTACTTTATAACTAGTTATGACAATTAGTATGCCTGATGTTTTGGTCATGTTTTGTAACCAAAACATATCATTTCCAAGTCTTTTGATGTGTGTCACTGTACTGAGAAGTTGAGAGAACGTGGCTGTGTGGGTGACACACATGACTCTGGCCTACGACTTCGGAAGCCTACGACTTCAATTCTTTTGATATGTTGTCATTCATAGTTTTATTTTATTGCCTTTAAATTTTGTGTCTAATTAGTCAACTTTGAAGTTATCTCACATTAAGTATTAACTGTCAGGCCCCTGTTGCACGGGGGGTTCATAAGTAAAAAATAGGATTATGCCGAACCGATTCCTCATGTCAATACAAAAGTTTTGGGCAAAGTCAAATAGCCATTCTTCTTATTCTTCTCATTTTCTTTTTAGTTCCTCCCCCCATCTCCTCCTCTTTTTCCACTTGCTCTTCCTTTTCACTTCACTTCCACTTTCTCCTCTCATCTCCACTTCCTCATTCTCCTCCGTTTTAAATGTTGTTAGTGTTACGATAATGGAATCTCATTCTATTTTATCCGTTCACCCCAAGAAAAAACCTGATGTAAACCAAGTAAAAAAAATATTTCCGTCACACTACGCTTGTAATTGGACAACTTGTAGCGCACTAATTTCGATGACATTGAGCAACATATACACGCCAGTTCAAATGGAATAAGTGCTGTCATGCAAGTGTCGTGAAACTACTTAACGATAGTCAGCCTCATTAAGTGGATCGATCCCCGAGATGTCTCCATGTTCAAGCAGATGATACATCTGCCACATATTTCATTCTTTCACAGCATGCATCAGTACACTTCGCAATTTTTTAGGGGTCACTTGCATCAATGCCTCTTCGAAATTGTCGAACTTCCCAGAGTTTTAATGCTCTATTCTTACGTGCCCCTTTTACTTTACCCTTTAATCCCTTTACTTCACACCATATCCAGGGTCGAATTAACAATTTTGCTGCCCATAGGCCAACGAAATATTGCCGCCCTCAGACAATATTTTCCACATTTTGCGTACATTTCGTAAAGAGAACATGATTTATAATAAAATTGTCGCATTTATCCAAATATGATGCTGATTGAGAATCTTTATCAGTATATGAACTTTTTACGAGCTTTTTACTGAACGAATTAATTATCTACTGTATATTTGAGCGATATACATTATTCGAAAAATTAGGAGAATCAATTTGATTATTTTTGTACAGATATTTTAGGATATCTGAATTCTTGCATCATGATTCTTTTATCCCTCACAGTGCCTAACTTGCCTAAGAACGGTGTAAAATTTAGAAATTGGTCCCTGTGCACATGCGACTGAGATACAGACTCATGAATTTTGTCTCAGTCGCTTGTGCGCAACTATGTTTGTGAAAAAAGTACCGCGGCAAATATGAACGTAATATAAATCACAAAAGGACACTTTTGTGGGACTTTTTAATTAGAATTATTCATTGTATATCCACATCATAATGATTAAAAATTTGCCTATAATTAAATATAAAAAATGACTAATGTATAAGTCGTACAATAAATGGTTAAATTATTATTATTCAATTGTATCTGTGTTTAGAAATACACACACACGATTTTAAATTTTTCCGCCCCTATAATCTTGCCGCTCTAGGCCTGTGCGAAAATACTCCCCTGATCATATCAGTTCAATAGGGTTCACTGTACAGCGGTAAGGTAGCAATAGCAAAATTTAAACCCGCGCTGTGTCGCTAGTTCATCAATGACGTACTACTCCAAATCTGTTGATTACTCTTCCCAGATTTTGAGAAGCTCCGCTGTCACAAATTTGGGTCTTAACTGTTCATCCCTTTCCGACAACCACCCAATGTCTGCTTTACGTCAGAATTTGTTATACTTCGATTTATTTACAATGTCACTTGACGTTTAATGAGCTGTTACGGCAGGGCTGCTCAGCATTTCGCACTTTCACTGACCTCGGGAGCCATGCACGAGCCACTCGAGTGCAAATGCGGAAGGGTAAGGAAGTGTAGGGATAAAGAATAAGGAAGTGTGGAATGTTTGTCGATAGATGTCAATGTGAAATATGAATCTAAAACGAATTAGACGTACATGTTAGACTTGTACACCAAGTAATATAAGTGCTTGCATTTGTAACGATGTAATCGCAAATTTAATGTGGCGCTTAAGTCAAAATTGTAATATTAAATAGTTTTTGTTCGAAGATGACAGTCATACGCTATTCTTAATTTACTATTTTTAATTGAATAAGACGGTTCAATCAAAGCTTAAAAATCATGTTTACTTTCTGCTGTAATTTCTGACAAGAGTACATTGTATATTTTTAATATCAATTCAGCGGACACTATTTGTTCATAATCGTTTACGACATCGTATAAAAAGATAAGAGTTCTTTGCATTCTATGTAACAAGACTTACGAGTACAATAATGTCCTGATTGCCCTGACATATCTTCAGATAGGTTTGTTCCGTTGGCATCTCGTTTTGATTTTGCTATTATTGGAAATTATAACATGCCTAGTGAGAAATCAATTTTTAAATTGTACGATTTTGTTGTAATTAAATAATAAATTTATAAAAAGGCTTGTAGTTGTGCCACGTCTGTGAACTTTTCCTGAGTTTCAATACTTTGGATACATATATTACAGCAACAGAACTCTGCTGGAAGTTCAGCGATTTGTTTTACCAGCAATGACGGATTCCTATGCAAAAGCGAATTGGAAGCTTTCATAACTATGCGCTTTTCGCCTCTTCGAAGAAATTTTCCATTCTTGTGTTGAAGGGCCAGCCACACTCGCAGACTTAAAACGAACTGAGCAGGGCCTCGCAGGCCAACGGGCGCCGCGTCCCACGCACCTGACTCACGCAGGTTTGCCATATGGATAACAATGGAACTCAAGACATCCGAAATATATTTCAGAGCAATTTTTGTATGCAACTAAATAGTATATCAAATAAACAACTAAATAGTAGATAAATATAAATTATATTTGCACACTTTCAAGAAGATCAGGGTGATCACTCTTTCCAAGACGAATTTCCCTGCCGTTTGAAGGTTATCCAGGTCATTTCCTTATTTTCCCATCCCAAATTTGTGAAGTATTTGAAGATATTTAAATAAAATACTACATAAAACCTGACTTCGGTCTGTATTAAAACCCTGGTATTGACTGAGCCCTTGTCTCCTTTTCATTCAAAATTCTCTTGCACTAATACATTGTGAAACAGATGCAATTCGTTTCAAAACACACATTATCTTTCTCTGTGTTTTTCATTTCTCAGATTGTTCCATAAAAAGACAAAAATAACAATATTTGCTTAACAATTAGCCGCGTGCGTTCTGTTATGTAGTGCTGTTCCGTGATGCAGTTCACAAGTAGTCCCGAATCGCAGTTTTCGTGTAGCGCAGTAGGGAATTAGAAAAGAGTGTAAAAATAAGGACATTTGGCAAAAACAAGAAAAAATCTGACGGGACAGCGGAACGTGTCGATATTCAGGACATATCTCACTTTTTCAGGACGTATGGCAACCCTTGGCCCGTGTCGATCAGCAGTTCATAGGCCGAACTGTTAGAAGCTCGTAACCCAGCAGCATGCACGCAGTTCACAGTGGTCTCCTTTATCGAAACCGTTATAATAGTTAAACGAAAGGTTAATTCAACGAACGATGTCAGGTAAATTAGTTCGTGTACAGAGGACTATTTATTTTAGTGTCAGGACCCGGACAGTAGCAGAGCTTATACTGCCAACTAATATCCTATACTTAGAACTTTTAATGCAGCAACAACAACAACAACAACAATAATAATAATAATAATAATAATAATAATAATAATAATAATCTTATTTTTCGTAAAGACTTGATACTTTCTACTGACAAAAGAAATACTTCATCTTTGTCAACTTTCACAATCACACGATAGGCGTACTTCATTATCATTACCGTCTTTCCCACTTTTATACCAGAAGTATTTGGTGGATAATGAAGTGTTCCTCAACAATTAGGCCTTCGTTTTTATTTGCTTTGAACTTTTTTCAGTGTAACATTAAACAATTTTTTTCTGTCTGACATGCTCGAAATACAAAAACCCCAGAGCAGTACCCTATTAACTCTGCAGGTCAGCAGAACAGTATAGATCACAGAATCTATTACTAGTACCAGCATACAATGCGTTGTATCCGAGTACGAATTAAGAAACGCGTTGTATCCACGAACATACTATTACAACACATTGTGCAATGAGGTATACCTTCTGATGGCGCATTTCATGGGGTAAATGACGCAAGTGTAGATACAGTTCATCTATGTATTTTCACGGTTAGGTGAGAAAGTTAAGTTAAATATTACTTATACAACAATCAAATGTTATGATGTCGGGGACTCGAAAACGTTGAAAGCAGCGTAGATTCCTTTGTACATCATACGTCTAAGATGGTGCATTTAAAAGTAGTACTTCTTTTTCCATAAAAAGGACATTTAGACTTTACTTTTAAAATCCACCCGGACAGTTTTTATTTCAAAATGAGGACGTATGTAACCGTAATGTAACCGTATTGACGGTGTTACCAATCGGGAGCTTAAACGTCACCACTGGGACGTCATCGTAATGATGTTTTACCTCCCAATTGGATGACGCCGTAACAGCTGATTTACGTTGTGCGCCATGTTAAAAGATCGAAGTATAACACGTGCATTTGTTTACATCGAGATTTTTCTTAGCGTGAACGTAATAGTCTTAGATACCCATACATAACATCGCTAATCGTTGCACGTAATTCTGACTTAATTTGTGTAAATGCAATTATGGGTTTAGTTTGTGCAGATAAGACAACTGTCTCTTCAAGAACTCAAACAGTAGCTCCCATGGTATATGGTATACCATTGAAGAAAGCATCTATATCTTTAAAACGATTGGATCCTTTTCAGCTCCAACATGTGTCAACAGGTATGTCCTTTTTTCTGCTTCTCTCATGTTATTTAACCTATGCAATCTTTCAAAGAGTATCAGTCTGTTGAGTGAATTTGTACCAATCATTGTGTACCACATAATGCAGCAAATAATTTCATCTTAAACTATTGTTTTTCTGTAGAGTTTTGTTACGAAATGTACCACGAAACAAGAAGTACCCTAATAGAAAATTGCTTAAAAACATTACCATGAACATGTTGGTATCAAGATAACAAAATTACATAACAAGTAGTTAACATGTGAATATGAATGTAATGGCAAGAACCTGGAAGTTTGACGAAATGCCTTCTTATTATCATTAAGATTTTAAGATGTGTAATTATATGAATTACTTAATGTCCTATGGGGAGTGTTTTAGATTTTAATTTAGTTTGTTGCCTGTTTTAGCTTCCCAAAGCTTTAGCTTGCACTAAAGCATTTTACCTTCTTTTGACTTTCTCTTCCTTTTTTGTAATTATTTGCCTTCTTGACCGGACACAAATTTGGATGAACCCAAATACTTAATAGGATGGCGGGACAATGTGTGGGCACTGTTGCATGTAGTCTTTATCTGCAAGAGAGATGTGTTGTCAGGTAGGAAGTGTCCATAACGACTGCTTGAGTAGGCCTATGGTCTCCAAATCCTTACAAGGACAGAACTTTCTACATCATGATATGCCTTGGCTCAGAGCTGGCAATGTCAGCCCACCTTAGCTCTTTGTAGAAACGGCACTGAACGTGAAATGAATTTGTAGTCATCATATTGAAATTTAGAATGCCATTAACCCTTTTAGGCCTAAGGTAATTTCTGATATATTAACTTTGCTTTACTCTTGTATTCTATGGATGTATGTGATATGTTTTTTCACATTCTTCATTGGGGCATATAAAGGTTTATTGATCATAGGTGTCTAAAGTAGTGTTTTATAATGTCGCTAATAGGTGCCAGTTCAATCTGATTTGTTGCTAGATTTGCATTTTTTCCCTTGAAAAGTGAATAATGTTTTTACTTTTGTGCATTGCCAGTTAAGTATGTTTGAAAGGTCTTTCTCTATAAGTTGTGTTTGTACTGTTAGTGAGATATGCAAATGTTTAGTCATGTAGGTGTCAAATTGAGGGTTGGAAATGTCCAAGTTGAAAAATCTGATGATATTGGATTACAATGTAAATAAATCAGGGTTTGATTCAAGAGGCCAGCTGATAAGCTACTTCAACAGAAAAGACGAAGTAATGGAAAAATATTTCTTCACATGTCTAAGAGAGCATTTGTAAGGCAAAAATTGTTCACTGGATCAACAGTAATACTATCTATCGACACTTTTTATTGCCAATTTAACAAAGCATTTTTTGATAAAGCAATCATAGACTTTAACAAAGAATAAACCTTGGCTTCTGCAGTTGCAAGTTCAAGGTGACTAAGCATGGCATTTCCCTGAAAAACTTATCGACAGAAATAAAACAATTCCGGCCAGATGCTAGGTCTCTTGGGAACAAGGCATTACAACAGGGAATGCAAGAATGGAAACAAGGTACTACTGTCAGCCTTGTAATGCAGCTGTGTGTGTTCTTGTGTGCTTCATGAAATTAACTAAATTAATCAAACTAAAGCTAATTTCGCTTGAAAAGATGAACACTTATACTAACATTCAACAACTATATCATAATTTTTCGAATATTGTTGTCGACTGAAGTTCACTACGTTTTCCCCCTTATTTTGTGACATTTTTAACACACAAAAAGAAGATAGAAAACATCTTTTTTTGTGAATTGCATTCTCGCCCAAATTCTACAATCAAGTGACAATAAAATATAAATGCATCTGGACCTGTGTGTCACATGAGCGTTGCGTTGACGCGCGTCACTTAACACTGAGTCCTGCACACGACCCGCTTAATGCGCGTCATAGATAAACACTTTATTTTCTGCAAAACTGCACGCGAATGCTCGTGACGATGTGCCTAGCGGGCGTCGCTCGTTGAAAACTAGAAAACGTGCGTTATCTTGATTTACTTTGCTTGAGCTGTGGACACAACGCATGTCGCCAAGACCACTCTAGAGCCGTTTCGCATAAGATTAAGTAATAATCTACGACGCGCGTTAAAACTCAAGACACAAGCATCGACGCGCGTCGACGTGGCTGACGTCATCGGCTCTAGGTGACGCGCGTCTACGCAATGCTCGTATGACACTGTCCCTAAAGAGGAAAAATGAAACTATATAAAATGATTTCAGTTTCAAATTAATGTATAGGGTGGTATTTTTATCTTTGTTTAATAGCTAAAATGCCAAAGACACAAGAGTTAAACTCGTGCATATCTATTCATGATCGCAATCCTCTGACGGTAGTTTCCTTCTTCCAAAAGATCTCACATTTAGCACCTCACGCACTACGCTAGCTACACGCACATCAAAATCACCAACCACCTCTCACTAATAACACGCGCACACAGTTCACAATATATAATGAAATGAAATTGAGGCCAGTCCGACGTTAGACCATGCCTTGGTACGCACTGACGTTTTAACCGGACTAACGGCGGATCTTCTTCCGCCTGTTAGTCCGGACTAAAAAGTACTATGAATACGGCCGATGGTCTTCGCCCCAGGCTCTAATGTGTTAAAAAATCATTTTCAGTGGTGAAATAGTTATTGATGATACAGGTGGTAAATTCCCTTTACCAAGTGTCTCATAAACATTTTTTCAAACAGCTTCACTGACTTTCATGTTATATTCAAGTATACAAATCACCTAATGATATATTAAGGTTAGTGGTAGGCACTCAGAAGTAATTATTTTGTTTTCTTTGGTGCATTCACAAATTTCTATGAACACTTGAGAATTGTCTCACTTTTTGCACTAGTGCCAAAAATTGAATTATCAGCACAGTGAGCCTGCCTTGAGAGATCTAGTTTTGTCAGGTTACTTTTTTTCTCATCTTCACTTTCTAATATTCTAGGTTGCCAAAATATGTGTTGTGTTTGCAATTAGTCCTGTATAGTGTTTGGAAATTTTGTCTTTCAGATACATTCGTATCTTCTTAATTTTATTTTGAAGTTGGCTCTCCTATTTATTTTAATTGTTCTAATAAAGTGGACAAACAATGCAATAATATATTAAATGGCAATCCATAATTTAAGAGAAGAGAAATATTTTTTATTTCGGTAATTAATTTTAAGAAATATCTGATAGTTATGAGCAATGAATATTACTAGGAAGATCAAATTTCCATGTAGGGGTTATGTAAATTTCAGTGTTGGATTAAAATTTCAATATTTTTAATTATGATGAAATTCTTTTCACCACACGTTTTTAACATTAATTTGTCATGCTTTTTCACATCTTCATTTTTCTCAGAACAAATGCCTTTTTGCCTGCTTGTTTGCAGGCAGAATAAGTGTCTGACTTGCAGGTTATACCAATAAATAAGGACAAATATAAAATGGTTAATGGAGACAAGGTTTCACGATTCCTTGAGCTCTAGCTGCAAATGAACATCACATTCCTGATTCTGGTACTCATAGAGCAGTATGATTATGCTTCACTTAGGCTTGAGCTTAACATGACCCCTAGCCCATGCCCCTCTCTCATCCTTTTTGATTGTGCTTGTCCCAATTGAAAATAATGTAATATTGATTTCTTATTTTTTGTACTTACCATTATAGTTATTGCGGATTCATCTCCTGCCTCAGCTGTAGGCTTTGCTAGAACAGCTCCGAGAGCATCTTTATGTGCCACTATTAATCCCCTTGTAGTTACAATACATTCATCGTCATCTTCAGTGGCATCAAGTTCTTCAGATGCTGATGATAATGACAATGATGATAATAATGCATCTTCAAAAACTCCATTATCAGTAAGTATCTTCGTGGAATTCATGTTTAAATAATGAGAATTGAAAGAATCAGTCTTAAGACTGTTTAATGCTTTTATTATTATGCCCAGAGGTACCGAAGGTGCAGAACATGGAATAATGTAGACAACATAGTTTCTTCCACATCAGGTCAAGGTAATGATGTCCAAAATTTTGTAGTTTAAATTTTGTATTATGTATTATTCTAATAAATGTATTTTAATTTCAGATTTTCGTCTTAAGACAGCCAGTATCTTGCTTAAACGTTTGGATCCAAGGTCATATCTACCTGAAACAGGTTTCTATGTGATGCTTTTATAATTTTAATCTTAATTTTGCTGTACCAATAAAAGCAAAAGTAAATGCCAGTCTTATTTGAATTTTTGAAGTATGAAAACATTTTTACTTAAATGATTTTGTACTTCTTTCTTTGTAGGCACTTCAGATTCCACAAATATAAATATGGCTTTTCAGAGAAGGGATATAGAGAACAATGTTTTTGATACTCTCTACAGAGCTGCTGTGGAAATAAACAATGAAACTGAGAATGGTTCAGAAATTCTTAGTGAAGCAAATGTAAGTTGAAGAGTCAGTATTGAATTTTTTTGCCACAAACAGACTCTTATTACTAGAGACGAGATGCTTGATAAAATACCTTATTATTATTATTATTATTATTATTATTATTATTATTATTATTATTATTATTATTATTATTGTAATTTTTGCACTTTCAACAATAAGAATTACTTAACTGTGCTTCAAAAGTTGTTTTAAATGATAATTTGCCTTTAGTGGTTAAAAGAAAGTATCATATTCCTTAAGTGGAAATTTTTTTTTTAACAAAATGACTCTAGTCAGAGCTGGGTAATGAGAAAGTGGGTACTCCTGTTCCTTATCTAGTAAATTACTTCCTCTAACACATTGTGTATTCAGAATCCATGTTTTGTAGGTCCTTGGCATTTTTGAAAAATTGATTGATGACAAAACGTCTGCCTGCCTGTTTGTGGTCAGTTCTAGTGTGTAAACCATCCAGATGATTTTCTCGAAAATTAAAATTCTGTGATAGATCTGTATGAATTTGAGGCCCTGCGAGATTGAAATGGATTTTAATTTTTGAATGTACTTCACATGAAACCTTAACATTTTAAAAATATTCCCAAAAATGGCTCCAAAATTTTTTCTATAAATTAAACAGATAGAGTGATGGTTTTTTCCGGAGCTTAAAAACCTGGCACAGGTATCATTGTCATTGAATACTCTGGATTTTCGAAAATTGTTGAAGTTAGAAATAATGAGAGAGGCCTTTAGTTTTTATGTGTCACGAAAAAGGAATTGTCTTTGAGAAACTTTATGATGTAGTGGTGAAGTGCTTGGTCGACAACTTGAAGAACCTGAGTTTGAATCTTTACTTGGAAAAAAAAATTAGCTGGTTGGTAATGCTTTTGGAAGTTCTTGTAGTGTAATATTGAGTAGCCATTACACACAATGCAAGAAGTTTATCCTGTTAAGCACCACTAGTTTACTTTTTATTACTGGCTTGTCTTTTATTTTATATTATTTTTTAAAATTTTTTTGCAAAATTACAACCAACTTTATTTTTTGCTCTATTCAATGAGATAAAGAAAAGTTGTGTAAAGCTGTGGAAAACCGATTTTGAGATTTTTAAAGAAATACAGGTTTTCAAAGCTTCCTCCCATCTGTCTGCCCTGTGTAGGTAATATGTTAACTGGGATTCTTTGCCTGCATATTTGTCAGCAACATCCTAAACATTTGAACTCAATCTTGTTCCTTAAAAAAAAGTATGCAGCAATTTTTAGAAATAAACTAAAAATTATGTACATTGAGTCACACACACATATATATATATATAAATAAATAAATAAATATAT
>BOPP01000065.1:941322-964740 GCA_017312745.1 Gryllus bimaculatus | reverse complement strand
ACGAAGTGTGTCGGGTCCGCTAGTTTCCTTATAAAATACTGTTTTTATGCAAATGTAAGACAACCTCGTAATTATAAAGAAGCCACCTGAGAATTTTTAAAATGTTATACTATTTTTTACTGATTGGTCAAAATATAATTGCGAATTGTCTAGAAAATTGTCTTGCTGATTAATCATTCCATATCAAATGGCACACTCATAAAAAATCTCTCTTTTTCAGTGTCTTGAGACTTTTGTTTTATGAGCTCTAGGGTTGAAAGTAGGGGACACATTTTTTCTTTTTGCTCTAATTCTACTTCTTTCAGAAATGTTATTAATTATATTTTCAAAAGAATCCTACGCATGTTAAGGTTTAAACATTTTTCACAAGTTTTCCCACACAACCCTTAAATTAAATCTAGAAAGATGTATTTTCATATGTTGTGGATATATTTTTGGTAATCTTATTATTTATTAAAAATAAATAAATTTTAATTTTTAAAATCCAGATGTTATTAGGTTTACTCTTAAATTAATTTTACAAATACTTGTGTATTTTGTAATGTTGTATTTTTCTGCCAAATTTCGAAATGGGACACAAAGAAATAACATAAAAAAATAGACCAGAGGTTGGCTGGCTGCCTGCCCTCCTGTCTGACTGGGCTGCTCACACCACAAGGTTTCAATGACATGATGTCCAAAGATAGTAATCTTAGTGTGAGACTTATGTCACATTATGAATTGCAGAACCTCACACGTAGTTGCAAAAGGACTCTGGCAAACCCCTACTGTTTGTCTAAGCTTGTGAATGTCGCAAATATTTCGACCAGTAACAGAGCCGAATAAACGTGCATAGCTGGTGCTGATAGGGCATTCTTACCTTAATGTTTAATTAGTTAGTTATTACCTTATTTTACGTGGCAAGTCTCAGGCTATCGGGCCCACTCTTCTGGCCAACCACGCAAATTTCGTTAAGTTCTGTTCACCATGTAACAGAGAAAGAAGGTATTACTTGGGCGATGATGAAACAGGTGATTTTGAATTTTGCGCATAGGCTTCTTTTAGGCTTGAGGTTCATTTACATTCAGTAAATCTACAACATGGGACTGCGGGCTTTACTTCCTCTCAGAAGTAAGGCATATGGAGGATTTTATCACGGCTTTAATTGAGCTTGAACCTGCAACGTGGGTTCAACAATCTGATACGCTAACTGTTATGCCACTGAACCCGTGTGTATCACCTGATAATAAAGAAAGAGACAGAGTTAGTTTGTCTTCTGCTTCTAGCAGCATTGAGAGTTTGATACCTCTTGCAAAAATGCTGATTAGCAAAAGAAAACTAAAATAGTACAACAAAAACAAATACAGAAAATCAGGCTCCACTGAAGGCAAGGTATTTTATGTAAAGCCCCAGATTATAAAGAAATTCAGACAGCAGGCAGGTTATTGAAAATTTGAAACAGTATTTCTTGACACGGAAAGGCAATGCAAAGGAATCAGTCCTAACCAACTAGTGTTAATCTGTGAATGTAAGGCAACCCTGCAATTTTCAAATGGGATATTTAGGAAAAAACTCCTCTTATGCTTGTTTTAATACAATATCATATTCTTCATAGTAATATTTCATGAAAATATATTTAAATTGACATTTTAATATAACAAAAATTATCTTTGATTGTTCATTAAGGGAAAAATCATAATTAAGGGAAAAATTGATACTCATTACCACAGACAGCCATGTCTAGTAGTTAGCTTAATAGAACTTATCAACCCGTTTTAAACACCCATGAAATGAGAAAATTTTTAACATAAACAAAAGTAATTTCATATTGTTATATCTCAGTAAATTACATCTAATTGAAACAAAATTGTTTGAATGACTAAATAAACTAGAAATTTTGTTGCTTGTATAGATTGAAATGCAACTTAAAATCAAATGTGACATTTCAAAACTACTAATTTCTACTCTTGATGGAAATGTTATTTTCATATAAGCGTTGAACACCCACATGTAGTTTTTTCTTTAATAATAAATGAAATTGTTGTAAAATAAGCAAGAATACTATGAATGCTATGAAGCATGAATACTTTGAATATATTATGTTTTCAACCAAATGACATGTGTATTTTAAACCAGTAGATTTGTAGCCAGAATATACTAGTGGATGTAATGTGCTAATGTGTTCTCATTTAGTCCTTGAAGTTAAATAAACTTATTAGGTTTCCTGCAGAGCTTACATTAGATGTTTCACTTCAATCACTCTTGCAGGGTGTGAAGAAAGAAAAACTGAGAAAATTTAAGAGAATTAGACAGGGCTACTTAACTCCTCTTTATTATTTGGCTCCCACAATATACTCGAGTACTGATGACAGCGGAGATGAAGCAACTGAAAATGAGAGGAAAAGAGCAAAACTTAGGTGAGTTGATGAATTATGTTCTTTTGTGGAAAATCCAGATATTGCTAATAGTAATTCATTATTTTGTTCTGTAATAAACACGTGTTTTCTAACCACTTCTGTGGAATAACTCATTGTTTCATTTTCTTTGTTTCCTTCACAGGAAAAAAAAACAGCGGAAAAGAAATTGAAAAAAGAGAAAGAAAAGTAAAAAGACTGTGATTACAAGTGGCAAGTGTTTTAATATATTTTGCAGTATTAATGAAAATAAAAATTAATATATAATGTAATTGCTGGTTCCAGAGCCAGGTATAAGGTGGGGTTACTAGCATACTTACTCAAAAAGTCAGTAAAGCAACCAGAGAAAAAAAGCTATTGTGTTTTTAGGTTCTTAAACCAAATATTTGTTTTATTCTGTAGTGTCATCACTTCAGTAAGTAAATGTTTTAAATGTTTATTGAACTTGTACTTAAAACCCAATAATATGTTTAAAACAAACTGTAATTTCTTAACTTTTTACACTTTGTTATTATTATTTTGCTGTTTAAAAAAATAATTTTTGTATGTTCTCCCAGTCCTTAGTAAATCTGGTTCAGGACACAGCATTCAGTTGACAAGTGCAGATACAGCAGTCATGTTGAGAATTGACCATTCTGTAGCCCATTTTGTTTGTACAGTAAACAGTGATTTTGTATGCCAAATATTACATTTTTACAGGGTATTGCATTGTAGAACTTCTTATATCACCTGAGGGGGATCATGGTACTGTAAAAATGGTGGATTCCTTGTATTGTTTATCTAATAATTTTTACTTTGGACTATTGTGCTCATTAAAATTCCTCATTAAATGTCCTCTTTAAAAATCTGGTGTCAATTCTGCATCATCAGCTTCCAAGAGATCTTAAATGTTCAAAGCATTTTCTGGCTCTTTCTGAAATTCCTTTTATTGTTTTAACTTTTTTGTAATATGTTTAATATTTGCTATTCTATTTTTGCTCTCGGAAATGTATTTATGTAATTATTTCTGTCATGGGGGACATCTGCATGCACTGATGTTTGGGGACAAATGTTTTTATTTATATTATATTTAAATGGTAGACATGTATATTATTCTTAGGAGATCAGATGTAACCAGATGTCTGACATATCAATTGACTATGTCAGAATTTCATCTGGTGCCTGAACTCAATCTGTTCTTTTTGTTTTTACTTACTTCATACTTTGTTTTAATTGTTGAAATAGTACAAGTTTTATTGTGTGAATGGTTTTTGAGCAATTTGAACATACTTTCCCCTTGTTTTATAAACCTTAAAATTTGGTGTTGATGAAATAAGAGTAAGTTTACTACCTGTTTTTCACATAAGGCAAGGAATATTGCAAAACAATTTTTAATTTCTTGTCCGTAAATTGATGTTATTAATATCATTGAAAGTCAAATATTTGATTATGATAAATTTATTTAAATAAGATATAGTTTGAGCTTTAAAGATATATTATTGCATTTATTTGCAATTAGCTGTGGTCCTTCCTTTTGATGTGTGTGAGTGGATGGCTGGGACAGTGTACTGGGAGAAGGGGACCATTTAGGTTTTCATATAATGATTATTTTGTTTGTGAGTTACAGATGTTTATTTGAATGATTAAATACCTAAGTGCCCTCAATTATGACAATGTCCACAGTAAGATGAGTGGTTTTAAAATATTTCTGTTGAACCTGCATGTCTACTATGAAATTATTAAATGCATGGATAAACTTGAACATTGACAGCTGACATCATAAAAATTTTGTTGTTGCATAAACTTATCTGGCAAACTTTTAACAGCGCTAATGTAGCATTTGTTGTTTTAATTTTGAGGAAACCCATCATTTGTGTTTGTATTATCAGATTAAGGAACCTCAAATTCTCCCATACTCTCATGAACATCCGTGCTTAGCTATACTAAATACAAAAGCACTCATCTTACAATGAATATGTGATGTTACATGCCTGAATGCTATTATGTATTCAGTCATGGAAGCAATTTGCTAACACTTGCTGTACTATTTTTGTACTTTTGAGCTTCACTGTTCTTCCAGTATTGCAATTTTGTCTGTGATGTATGCAGATTGAGTGAAGTAAAATCAGATAATCTGGTCATTTTTTCTGTTTTATTGTGACAGAAACAGCTGTAATATTTATTTTAATCACAAATTAAGAGGGTTATTTAGAATTTTCAATAATAATCATATACTTCAACTATTACATTATAAAATGTATGTAATATCAATTTAACTGGCCTGGCTTTTAACATCCTTTTACCAAGAACTAGGAGTCATTAGAGGGGACACTGTATATTGTTTAAGACCATGCTTTTTTGTTGGTCTGGTTCCTGTATAGGCCTGAAACATAATTAGAGGGTTCTTAATGAGGGAAATACTTCAGTTCATTACAGAAATGCTCAACTGGTTGCAATGATAGTTGATAGATTAGGTGAGATGATTTGTAGAGTAGAAAATATAGAGAACTCTATCAAATGTCTGATTAAAGTTCTTAATGGCATTTGCTGTCAATGTAGAAATTTTCATATCTAAGCTGCTAGCATGAGAGTACATTAGGGTATAAGAGTAATGGTGGATCTTCCTGGAATGGAACACATTACTGTGATGTAAGGAGATTAATTTTCATTCTCGTCACTACAATTTTTTGCAGATGTTACTAGTCAGATTGTCGAGATCTTAGAGGTTAGGGCAGTTCTGTTGCCTGTTCAATAAATCGGTTATTGATTTCATGTCAGCAATTTACCAAAAATAATTCATTTTGAGAATAAGTAGTTCTCTGGCAATTGTTTTTAGGAGAATTTCATTCTAACTGGTGTGCACGATGATGTCAGATTGAGATACTGTTTCATAAAAAATAACATACTAAAGCTTATACTCCAATACTAACAACACATCATGGAAGCTAGATTTCTTTGAAGGATAGTGATGTTGATGATTTTCGAATTGTTTTTTGAATATAGATGTATTGTTTCAGAGCACACACTCTTATAATGACTTGCAATTCCGGTTTTACATTTTGACCGTAATTTATCCCCTTGTTTATTTTAATGATTTCCTGTAAAATCTATGGTTTGGCCATTTCGAAATTTCTTCTCTGCCAGTGTATAAAGATGTATTGAAGATAAACAATCTTTCAACATTGCAGTCTTCCTTGTAAAAAGTAGTGGTGCTCAACAGCTTATACTTTCTTTCATTATTTCTAAATTTGCAATTTTCGAAAAATTCAGTGTGTTAACGAAAATGAGATCTGTGCCGTTCTGTTAAGCATCCCTTGTTCTATTCATGGAAATAATTTTAGCATTTTTTGAGAAAATGGTTTTTGTATAATTTGCATTAACTTCAATCAGAAATTATGTAAAAATTAATAATTTAAAAAAGTTGTACTGGACCTTTTTTAAAGATCAAATTTTTTGGAACAAATTTCATTTAAGACAATCTTGCACTTTTGCGATGCTAGCCTTTTTATCAATTTTTGAAAATATGGAGTGTTTGTCAAAAGTATGACCAGCACCCCTTTTTATACTATTCTTTGATACATGCAAATAAAATATAAAGAAAATTTTTTGGATCCGTTTTGGGGAGAAAAATTACTTATAAAATTTCCTATATTTCATGTAAAATTATGAGAAAACTACTCATATTTTTGAAAAATTGTACAGGACTTTTTGAGATGTCTTAAACGAACAAATTTCATTAAGAAAAAAAAAATCTTTCACTTCAATATTCTAGTTGTAAGAAAATGCTTGAAAGAAACTTTCTTTTGCAATTTTTGAAAAATTAAATTTTTGACAAAAATTAAACTTGAACCATTCCTTTATGAATTCTTTAAGTTATTCTAGGACAAAGTTTAATTTAAAAAATTGTAGCAATTTTTGAGAAAATTTTGAAAATGTTGAAACTCCATGTAAAAATCACCAAAAATCAAAATATCTGTTTCAAACTCAGAGGCGTCAGGTTCCTTTAAATCGATCAAGCATTATCAATTTTGGAAAAAAATTGGCCAAACGGATCTGGCATTTGCATCGACTGCAGACGAACAGACAGACATTTTACTGTCGATTGATTTTTCGATATTAAGGACCCACAAAACAAGGATGCTGACTACCCAGTGTGTTGAGACAGTAATTCACTTTCTATAGAAACAAGATTTATCCCCTTGTTCGTTACTGAGCCCCAGCAATGAGTATTTTGTTGAAAATTGACTTTTCCGGAGCAAGAAAGTAAAAAAAAATTGTGTCATAAACAGTTTTTATAATGACACTTTTCCACAGCTCTTTGATTTTGATTTTCATCAATAGTTTAGAAAAGTTGTGGTATTGTGATTCAGAAGTTTACTCTCTGAATGTGTAAACTCTTTTTAAATAAACTTTCATCTGAAGATTATCTATTTTATCATGATCTTCATAATCTCTTAGAGAAATAATGTATAAAAAATATACAACCTATGAAATGAGAAGATGTATGCCATTCTGTAACTTTCCATCTCAGTATTATGAGATGCAGAATTTGGATAATGTAATGATTTGGAGTAACAATGAGGTACTAATTATCTGAAAGGTTTATTTAATTAATATATAATTGAGTATAAGGGAACAGCAGTGCCACATAGCTTAAACGACTGCAGATTAGATAAAGTAAATACATTTTATCGTTTTCTTTGCTCATCTCATTTAAAACTTAGTATTAAAGTTAGTATCTTTTGCACCCAAGATTCATCATATGGGCTTTGTGAATGTTCACTGTGCTTGCTACCATCAATTAGCTAAAATTTAAGAATTGTATTTTTTTTGGCACTTTTCATTTAAAGAGTAGCATCTTATTTCCTCACCTATTGTACCCCAAGTAAATCAAAAGGATATGGGCTTGGTGATTGATGGGGAGGGGAATGTTGTCAGTGGGACTGGCTTTCATAACCAAACCCATCATCCCTGTTCTGCAGGTAAAACTGAAGAATTTTATGATTTTTGTCACTTTTCATTTAAAATGTATTTATTTCCACAGCAATTGTCCCCATGTATGACTCTTGGATCAGAGTATGTGTGTGGTGGGACTGGGGACAGAGGAAATAGCATAATGCCTTGTTGCATTGTCACGGCTTCATTACTTTATGCTAAAGTGGCAATTTTTATGATTTTTGTACAAAACTGTTATATCCCCTGGCCATATTTTGATTGCACGAATCTGAATTTTCTTGGAAATGACACTTTAACAGATCTAATTCCTATGGTTTGGACCAAGTTTGAGCTGAAAAGAGCCAAGACAGACTGAAACATGTGCCTGAGAAACACACATCAACGGCTCCGTATAGACATCATGATAAAAAACACTTTTAGTTCACTTATTAAATCTACTAATGAACCTTTACATACTTCTGTACTATATGTATTCAGGGAAAAGTTTCTTTGTTTTTTTAATGTATGTTTTTTTAATGAAGCTGTATGTACCATCCAACATTTATTTGATTACGCCCTTTCCCAGTGAAGATAAAGTTTTAGGCAGAAGATACTTGTTCGTCTACATCCATACCTTTCTTTGCAGTCTTTACAGTTACAGAAGATAAGTTGTATCAGTTTCCCTGGAGCAGGGGCCTGCAGACTAGTTTTGGGGGTTAAGCCATCCCTTACACCCCAATCTACTCAGGTTTTAAATAATTCCCAATCAACTGCTGCACTCAGTTGAAAACCATAAGTGTGTGTTGATTGACTTAAGCTTCAGTGAGGGGGGGAGACAATATTTACAGTAATCTTACTGGCTGATGTTAAGTAGTGCTTTGATCTTGGCTTCAGTCGGGTAGATTGGTGATAACCTCTATACAGAGTAACTAGAAATTTCCTCCAGCAGTAGTAATTTCCTTCAGATGGGCTGAAGGGTCAGTGAATTTTTCAATGTAAAGTGCTATGAGATTGGGAGAGGTTTTAAGCAATTTCATCTTGCTTTGATTAAACAATACTGCTTTTGAGGTGGGTTTGCAATAACTTATTGCATGGCGGAGCAGTACATGGACGGCTACACTCTTCTTTGCAGAACTTCCAGGATGGATAGGAGGGATTTTCCCTTTGCTTGGTTTAAGAAAACAGGCATTAGTAGAAATCTGAAGACCTGTCATTTTGACCAGAAGGTCTGTGTCTTCCTCACCAACACAATCTTTTAAGCTGAAACTAAAGACTGCCTTTCACACTGTGAGTGCATCTGTATCTTTGATTACTTGGTTGCTTGCAGACAATCCAGATGTGTCACATTTCAGAAAACATCATTCTCTCTTAGATCAGGTGTATTTCTCCATTGCAGCGTTACATCTTCTGAAAGGGCCAGACACCATACACATCTGGGATGAAGCCCGAGGCTACACATAGTATAATACAGAGTAGTTGACCAACTTATTAGGGTCAGTAGACAGATTTGTGTAATTTCATTCAGTTGAAGTTTATTGAAAACTGTTGCAGTAATGACAAATTATTCTTTTTTTCCATTTCCAAAATAATCAAAACGTAAGTATTTGATACTTTCTGTATTACTTTTACTAAATTTTGTGAGGGAATTTTGTTTTAGTTTACAATGTAATGTCACAATCTCGTAGTTCTTATATTTTAGTAAGATAAGGCTTCAAACATGTCCCCAGGGAAAATTAGAGACAAAAAACACTATTACTTCACTCCACACATTGTCAGAGAGATATTGTAACTACTGCAGATGTTTCAAAAACCATTGTTAATAAAATAAAAATTGATCAGAACAAAGCCCTGGAAACAGGTTGTGTTGGTGAATGTGTCAAGAAAAGGATCACCAGTCTTCGTACCAGTCATATAATTAGGGAAATCTGCTACAAAAATTGCAAAAAGTGTTACTCATCTGACTATGATGTTAAACGTCATGGGAGAGTTTCGAAAAGGACACTAGGGATGGTTGGCCGAAGACAACATGATCGGTGTTGTTGTTGTTGTTGGTTTTTTTTTTTTTTTTTTCTCTCCCCAAACACGGCATGAAGATTATTGATTGAATTTTAACCTTGGATAGCTTATAGGATGCTTAAGAGATTTGGTGTGATGGTCTCATGTTCGTTAAAATCCCGGATTTTTTGAAATGTACAAAAATTAATTTCTTTTCGGCACCTACTAACTAACAAATACAATTGTGAAGACAAACTTTTTTTCTTAATGAAATGTGTTCTTCAAAAACATCTTCAAATATAGTCATGTTTAATTTTTAGAAAATAAAAGTATTTTTTGTGTAATTTGGCATCACGTTGTGAATGTAGTTTAAGTGCTTGGAGGTAGTTGGATGGTACATAAGTTAAAATTAAATATCATTATTTCAGATTTCTTAGTTCGTTTCTTACATTTGAGCTTTTGTTATAGGTTTACAAAATTAATGTTTGATAATTATAGTTTTTCTCTGTGTTGCAAGGAATGTCTTTGTATTCTCAATGTATTGATGTATTTTCTTTCAAATAATCTGTAAACCGAAAGATAATTTGAAAAAAAAAAAAGAGTACCATTAATTTGTGCAAACCAGTTTTAATTGTCAAATTTGTGTTGATATTTGCTTGAAAATATTTAGTTTTCACACCTAGTTTTCTATGTTTTATAACGAGTGTTACAAAACGTTATAATTGACATGTGTTAATTCAAACAGAAATTACGGTAAAATAGTAGTTTATGTAATTATTTTATAATGTTAAGTTTTATTGCTCGAGTACATGTTTTGAAAAAAAGTGACATTAGGAGCGAGTTTTTCAAATTTGTACAAATGCAATAAAGCAACATTATAATTGAGGAGCTTACGATATTTTTTTTTATTACAGCATTATAAATTTACAAGAGAATCAAACTTAATTTTGCAAAACAACTTTCTTGTGTTGTCTCTGGTATTTGACATCTGTGTGAGAAAACAGTAGTCGGATATTCCGTTTACTTTACCTCCTTACAATTCTCTCGCTGCAATTGGCTGAACATGTGATTCGTACTGTAAAATACTAAGACTTCATCATTTGTGACTGATTATGAACGATTTCTAGTAACAGAGATTGTTTATAATGATGATATACAAAAAATAGTGTTACTGTTACTAAGGGCGAGAAAGTATGTGCTGTTTTAGCTCAAAATAATGTTTCATTGTTCTCTGTGAAGCTAATCTTCTTGTGGTGGCAAACATAAAATCCTAATTCAGCACCTCCAAAAAACGTAATGGAACCATTGAGGAAAAAACTTGTGGTTCTGTTTTCCTGGATCAGACCCCTTTGACACCAGGTGACAGGACTAACAGTAGATACTTTAAAAGGGCTCTTTCCAGATATTTTCATGGTGTACTTGTAAAATTTCCATTTTTGTTTGGATTCAGGGTAATTTTTTGACTTATCTTGTTGCTACAAGTGATAGTGAATTTTCAAGGGAAGAAGTATTTAATGAAGACAAAAGAACAATGTTGTTTTCCATTGACTATTAAAAATATTAAGTTAAAAATTGTTGACATTCATATATTGAAAACTAAAGGACTACATTCTATGTTGATATAAATTATTTTGTTATTCTATTAAAAACTACTATATTTTGTACATGTACGTAATTTTAGAATTTGTTTTGGTGTGCAAGTACATCTACACTATTTACATACAAAAAATATAATTATTTTAAGAATATGAATTTTTACATTTTAACATTTACAAAAATACTAAGTACATCAGAATCAATGTCAAATAACTGGATAAACCCACTTATTTGTAACACTGCTAATTTTACTTAATATAATCTGGAGAAATAGATCAGTTTTATTAATTTTTCATTAGTGAATTTGGTGTATCAAATCTTTCTACAACATTAACTTTACTATTCTAGGACTTTCTGTCCCATGGCCAGGGTGTGAATTGACAGTGGGATACCATTTGATGCCTTCTGCTGAAAAAGTATTAATTATTTAGGTGCTTCATTTACGATTTTCACAATTTGAAATTCACAAATGTAGAAAATTGGAAAATTTTCCTACAGGCAATCTCAGGATTTAGTCAGACTCTTAGAATAAATCAAGTATTATCATTAGTTCGTTGGGATTGATCCTTCTGCCCCCCTCCCTCCCTGTTAAAATTTGGACATCTCCTCCAAATAAATTCACACTCTGCCAGTGGGTGAAATGCCAGATACATGAAAAGTGTAGGCTATGAAACAGAATAAACAGGACAGTAGAAAGAATACTTCTTGAACTGAAATCAGGAATGACGGAGAAGAAAGGTAGAGACACTGACAAAAGATTGGTAATTAAATTATCAGTTCAATACAAGAAGAATAAGACACAGAAATAAGAAGCAAGTAATGAGAATAGTTACTACTGTTAAAACAGTTTTTAGGCAAAGTTAAAATTTTTATAAAGATAACAGATGAGATAGATTTTTAAGGGAGATAGGTAGATGATGACTATGAAAAAAGTGTGTGTATAATTTTATAATCAATTATAAATAATTGATGAATAAACAGATTAAAGTGGCCTGAAGATGTGGAGAACTGAATATTGAATGAGAAAATAGGATTAAGATGTTACTTTTAATTAATGTTGTCTGATGACAAAATGGTAGTGATGAGGTCTATTGGGTTATATGTAATAAATTCAATTCCCTTTGACCAAAGACTGAGCATATTTTCAAAATTTTCTCTTTTGAGAATCTCATTAATTATTCAGTCTGAGAAGAAAAGTTAAGATAAATATTGTTTAAAATATTATTTGAAATTTAATTGGTACTTTGCAAAACATCTAAAGAGTAATAGATTCAGTGAATTCAAACATTGGAACATGTTTTGTTGAATTGTCGTTGAAGAGGAATGAATAACAACCCAATTAAATCTCCGAACCTTTCGCAGATGTAGAATGTTGGTCATTTATACAATATTTATAAGAAGAGTACAACAAAGTATTGCAGAACTTTGAAATTCTAGTAATATAACTAATAAATTAAAAAAAATTTCTTAGAACAGAACATCAAAAAGATCAAAATAAACACTCTTGGTCTTAGAGATACTCGGGATCATGAGAATGTGTTTCTTCTCTAACATAACCAATGAGCCTGAGTATTTGTTTACATTAATGGCTATTAAGCATTACTCATCTGGTTTGTGCGTTTTGGAATTTCTCATTGTGAATTAACTATATCTCTTCTGATTTTGAGGATTATAATTTGTTTTTGGTAAATGCACATTTTATTGGAGTAAAAGAAACCAAGCATTAAAGTATTTATTTTATGATATTATTGAATTCATTGTATTTGGTGTATTTTCCTCATTTAAACCATGGTTTTTGATGCTCTTACTTTTTTATTTTTGTATGAGTCAGTGTCACTGCGAAAAGCTATTTAGCCAGCTGAGTAATTGCAGTATTAATAGTACAAAACATCTTTTTACTGGGTGGGTGATGTATTATTAAGACCAGTGAGTCTTCTATATGCTCCATAAGTCATTATAAATATACCATACGCCATGACATAGACACAAATTGTTTAAAAAACAATACTGGTCAGAAATATGCCCCAAATGTGAGGTCACATAGACATTCCCTGAAGAATAAACTCTTGCTGAAACATGGTATTTCAGACCTTAGAAAGAAGATCCTGATTCATGTCAAAAATGTAATTTATGATCACTCTCTCTAAAATTAAAACTAAATGTTTTGTGATTAAAAATGTATGAACAATTCTAATTAAATGGGAATTAAGTTAATTTTTAATTTACTAGTAATTTATTGCGAACTTATTTGTGCTCTTTCAGTGTGGCATTACACAATGATGATCATTTCATTGCAAGATGAAAAGGTCCAGGGGTCATTCCTGGTTGAGCATTAGGTCTGGAAAGGAAGAAATCTTCCTTGTGTTTCTAAGTGATACATTTGTTCATCAGACTTCCTTTCTTCAAATTTCCTACATTGTTCTTCCTTAATGGTTTATGAGATAAAATGATTAAGTATGAAGATGATCAACCAAGAACCAACATAAGAACTTCATTGTACAGCAATACCATGAATTCAAAATAGATTTGTTATAAATGAGAATATGTTAAAAATTTAAAAATAAATTTACTGATTTGCAGAGAATGAATTTAAGATTTAATTGTACTTTTATAGAAAGTGAAAATAAATTAAATTTTAATATAATTAGAATCTGAGCTCCATGCTGGTAGAATGCCTTCTGGTTTGGAAATGTACAGCACACGCAGGACTAGGCAAATTAGGGGTCCTCTGGGATATCCAAAGGATCTACATCATCAACAGATGATGAGCCATGTTCATCAAAACCTGGATCTTCACGTATTATGGCCCCAGTTACAGTCTTTGGCCTGATTTTCATTTCAGTTGCTTTCAGGGATTCATCCCCCAACCAATGTTCCCAGATGATTCCACGAAATTCTTCTCTGTGATCTTTTGGGGTGAAATATACCCCATTAAGATTTGCTTCAAAGCAACTGAAAATAAAATAAACATTCACAAAGACAATGTATGACCAAAGATATTACTAAAACTATTACATATAATCAAATATATCTATTTGTCATGTTACAAGGGCCTATGATTTATTAAAAATTCCTAAATCAAATTTTCCCTTGAAACCTGAGATGTCCTGCAATACCAAATTTAGAGTTTTTTTAATAGTAGTATATTAAAGGGTGTTTTGAAAGTTAATGAGAAGAATGACATTTGCAATAATTTTTAATTTGTTTTGAACACATTGAATAAAATCTCTTACAAAACCTATGGGCTGTATACTCATTTTGATGAAGTTATGTCTATGTAACTTAATTTGCCCATAAACGTATTCTAGATGCCTTACAGGAGTTGCCTTACAGAGTTCAGTCATGAACTTGTTACTGCAGTAAGGTGCCTTTTAAATAATTGAATCCAAATTTGATGACATTAGGTATTTACAAATGGTATTGATGGTGATGATATTAGGTATTTACCCATAGGAAATCCCCAGTTTTATTTTATTTATTTTGTCAACTTGGTAAAGAAAATATTAGAATTATTAATGAATCGTCTCTTATGTTATACTGTATATAGAACAAGAAAGCAATTTCTTGAATGCTTTTAACACCAATGATTCATTTTACATGAGATCAATTTACCATGAAAGAAACATAGATAAAACTTAAATTTATGATTGTAACTGTCCAGCACAATGAAGGAAAAGAAATAATTCGGAAAGATTTTATGTCTATTAGAACTTAATACAGATCACAGCGAAGATCAAAAAGTTTTCAGTTATTTTTTCATTGATAGAAAATGTGTTAAGTTCCTGTCTTATTTCTTCATTTTTTTATTTTATCTATTGGGATGCAGTGTTTTACTCTCTGAAGGAATTTCATTTCAGACGCTTGTATTGATTCACACTCATAAAGCAGTTGTTGTACTGCCATGACTTTATAAAATTTTGACAGTGTTTCTTTTCTAGTCTTATTGCAAAGGTATTTGCTTATTGTTCCGCAAGTATGCTGGAAACGTAATTTTATTTCCATATTGTTACTGTAGCTGTATGTGGTGTCACTGCCTAAATAATTAAAATGTTTTACTTGCTCTATTACTGTGCCTTCTATTCTTATTTTATTTCTAATAGAATATTTGCCTCTGAATGCCATCACTTTAGATTTAGAGACAGATATTGAGAGACAATATGGTTTGTGTATTCTATTTAGCTGGTACAAGGACTTTTGCAGACTTACTTCATTCCCTTCTATAATTATACGATCATCTGCATACAGAAGTGATTGAAAAGGTGTAATTGGATTTATCCAAATACTTGGTTTACTTAAAATTTTCCATTCTCTTGGAATGTTGTCAATATAAATATTAAATAAAGTGGGGGACAAACTGTACCCTTGTCTTACATCTCTATTTATTTCTAACTCTTAGCATTTGGTTCCCATCTTGTTAAATTAGTACTTGTTTTGTGACAGGGATTTGATAACTTCTATCAAGTAGAAATGATAGCCCCTTTTTCGAAGAATCTGCTAGAGAAGTTCACAATTAACTATCAAACGGTTTCTCACAATCTATAAAAGCTATGTGGATCTCTAAATTGAACTCGTCTCTTTTTTATTATTTGGTTTATGGTAAGCACATATCTGTACATGATCTTCCTTGCCTGAAGCTACTTTGTTCTTCCAATAGGAGTGTATCTGAGGTTGTTGTGAGCCGTTTATTTATTATTTTTGTGTAAACTTTATAAGCATTGATCAACAGGCTTATTCCTCTGTAATTCTGTGGCTGGCTTCTATTTCCTTTCTTAAAAGGAGAGATGACTTTTGCTCTCTTCCATGCACCAGGTATTTGGCATTTTCTATAACAGTTATTAAATAGTTCAAGAAGTCTGTTCTTCAGTTCTTCACCTCCATATTTTAGCAGTTCTGCATTGATATCATCTACTCCAGGAGCTTTTCTATTTTTCTGCTTGACAGTGCATATTCCATTTCATGTTTGCCCAAAGGGTCTATCTGAGGGTTGTTGTATTGTGACATCTTCAACAATTACAATTGGGTCTAATAGGAGATATTTATAATATTTTATCCAGCCATCTTTCTTTTAGTTCTACGCTGTCATTTTCTGCTGATTTTAAATGTTTTATGATCTTGTAAGCCAGATTCTTCTTACCATGGATATGATTTTCAATTGTGCTGATGAAAAGGTCCCGATTTCTGGTGAGCTTCTTTTACTAATTGCTTTGCATGGTTCCTTTTTTGTACGTAGTTTTCGTTCCTCTCTTGTGTTGATTTCTGACGTAATTCTTTTTGTGTATGGCTTCAGCAATCTCATCTTTCCAGATTTCCAGGCCTCTTTTTCTATGTTTACTCCTTTTACCAATAGCTTCATATGCTTCAGTGTTTATAATATTTTCAATATTGTGCCACTGCATTAATGTCATCTTCTAGAGGTATATGTGTGTTTCAGACATATTTGATAGAGATTTCTTATACTTTCTTCTCTTAAGAGATGGACTTTGTAAACATCTGTGCTCATAGATTTCCCGTTTTTATGCTATTTTGCCATAATTTTCTTCCATCGGGCTACAATTGAGGTCTTTGAAACTACCAAGTAGTAATCGGATATATCACTGCCTCTGTAAACATGAATATTTCTATTCTGAGATGCTAATTTTCTGTTCACTATAACATTATTTATTAGCAATCTTGTAATGCCTTTGTTCCAGGTAAATTTATTTATATCTTTTTTCCTGAAGAATGTATTCATAATTATATATATATATATATATATATATATATATATATATATATATAGCAACAGCACACGCACGGCAACGCGCGCACGCACACGCGCACGCACACGCGGCACAGACACGCACACGCACACGCACACGACACGCACACGACACGCACAGCACACGCATCACTGACACGCACACGCACACGCAACGCACAGGCACAGCCACAGGCACAGGCAGCAGGCACAGGCAGCAGGCAACGCACAGGCACATGGAAAGTGAGAGGGCAAAATAATAAAGAAGCAGAATTGGAGTGAAAGTTCCACTGTATATTAGTGTGTAGTCATAGAGATCTTTTGACCCTTTACCCTTCTTTTTGATTTCAGAAGCAAAATTTACATTCCTTTTAACTTTCACTCCAATTCTGCTTCTTTATTATTTTGCCCTCTCACTTTCCATGTGCCTGAAATTTGTGTATCCATTATTCCCAATCGATTTCATTATTCGTGCTAGAGTTGTTATAATGACCGTCTTGTTGTTTCACTTGGAGCTTTGGGGTGAGAATTTTTCCTGGTAAGGTTACCAGCCTTTTGCGGGATTGTGATCTGACAGGGCTGCTGTCTTATGACTTGATCACAAACCACCATGCGTACTACCCCACATGGGGGTTGATCCTTTTGCCCTTTTCTGGCCATTAGAGGCTTTGTCCTTGATACCCCGGACATGCTTTACAGCTGTTTGCAAGCCGTAAGACAGCAGCCCTTTCAGATCACAATCCCGCCAAAGGCTGGTTACCTTACTTAGAAAATTTCTAACTTGAAATCTTCAAGTGAAACCATATTGTCGTTGGTGGTGGAGCTTGAGTACCTCCATGATCCTTGAGAGCTATGCAGGCGGTAGCGTAGGGCCTCCCTTCCCTGACAGGTCGAACGAATTGCTCCAGAAGAGGACCTCAATGGCAGTCCAGGTGAAGAAAAAAGTCTTTTAAAAGATGCAAATAGCTTTACCCTGGGACCCAATTTTTGGCATTTCTGGCCATTCTTATTACGGGGATAAGGAACTTTACAAAAACCTTTCTGAACGTCTTAAAAATGGCTTATTTTGTATTACGGCATAAAAAAAACTTAACTCGTGTCTATGGTCACGATAACTTGGGATCGTGAGGGAACGTAGGGCATCATCTAATGTCACTGCAATGCTTCTGACCGCGAGGTTGCATGGTTCGAGCCCCGACGGTGGTAGGATTTTCGGCACTAGCTAGATAGTTTGGTAGAGTTCAGCCGCTGTCCGAAGGAGAATCTAGCGACCGGCCGCTTTGATCCGCTAATCGGAGAAATCACGCAAAATTATAGTTTTCCGTGGTTTCTCCGATCAACACCAGGCAAATGCCAGCGCAGTCCCCTAACAAACGAGCCAGGAACTGCGTGCGATCTTTCCTTCCTCTTCCTTGTCCTTCCCCCCCTCACACTTCTTACACTTGCGCTATATTGCCGTACGTGTTGGGAGCTTAGAGCTTGTCCCAACTTGGGCGATGTCCCGCTGGGAGATACTTGGTTGGGGAAATCCCCACGAGCCGACGTAGGTTGGCATCGATTCTTACCATCCAGCGGGGGAACATCACCGCCACCCCCGGCTCTAAGACATGCGTTACACTTACGGGACATATGATCTTGGCAGTTGATCGGAATCACAAATCAATAAAAAATGATAACGTGGTCCGAGTTATGCACGATGGGTTGCAGGGTGGATTGCAGTTTATGTATTTATTGCGGGTTGTACGTATGTATCTGATGTTTTTCAAATAAGCCATAATTTTGAATTTTAATGTTTTTTTTCTCTTATATACATCCAGAGGTATTTTTTCTCTCGAGCAGTAAGAGGTTTAGGGTCCATTGTTTGTTATACAACGACAAAAAGTCATATTTCCTTAGCATATTATATATTGGGATAATTAACGATTTACTCTCTAATTAACTATCTTAAACCGCTCAATAATGTAAATAAGCAATTAAAATTGTTACATCAACGGTACTTTCATATAGTATGATCGCCTCTTTTTATCCTTTTATTTGTTTGGAGTTTTCCAAGGTTCCAAATTTCACTAACGCGTAGGAATATTTCATGCGTCTCGAGGACCTCCTGTGATCCGGAATCAACTGGGAGCGCGGTGCGCGAGTCTTTACCTGTCGAACCACCAGCCGCCGCCGTAGGCCGGCGCGCAGGGGCAGCACGCGGGCGCAGCGTCGTTGGTTTTGTCTGCGGTGCTGAACGACGCTCCGTCGTGCACTTGCAGCGAGTCGGTCGCGTTGCCCGAGTAGCCGCCCACCGTCAACCGATAGTTGCTCTCGGCCGCTCCCACCCTATTATGATAAAAAAACAACAACAGAAATAAACCAGCATGCTTAATAGTTGTTTATGCAATTAGTTTATAATGTTATGCTGTATTGCAAGAGTACATGTTTTGAAAACGAGCGACTTTACAAATTTGTACGAATGTAATGAAGCAACATTATAAACGAGTTGCATACTTTATTTTTTTGTATAACAGCATTATACACTTGTAAGAGAATCAAATATAATTTTGCGAAACACCTTCCCTGTGACGACTCGGGTATTTGACATCGTGCGAGTAAACGGTGGTCAGCTGTCCCGTTTAGCTCTACCTCCCCCCGATTCGCTCGCTCCAATTGGCCGAATGTGTGATGACGTAATCATTCGTGACATAAAATCTAATACGTCATAATTTGTGCCGTAAAATGCCCGATTATGAACGATTTCTTGCAACACAAAAGGTTCTTTTATAATGTTGGAATACAAAAAAGTATTTTAAACTAGTGATGCTTCAACAGTACCTTTGTTTTTCACATTATTTGCAACGGTTACGAAACATAATAATACTACTTGTACCCGCCAAAGTGAGTACCGAAGGTTCCCGACGGATCGAAACTATGCAATTTTGGAAACTTAAATTTTTAATAGAAATGGCATTTTGTTAAGCTAACATCGAGTAAAAAAGATAAATACAAAAATTGGTGTTCTTTCTTGAGAAAAATCTTGTTTATGGACTTTTTGAATTGGCACAATTTCGCTCAAAATTATACGAAAACTGCTCGTATTTTCAAAAAATTGTATATGGTATTATTTAATCTAATTTTGAAGATTTCCGTAAGAAAATTTCTATCTTCAATATTAATGTAGTTGAAAAAACTGTAAACGTTTAGTAGTTTTTAAAAATTCAGAGGTTTCAATGAAAATACTCGTAGGACTTGGACCATATACATAAAGGAATTATGAAATTCTAGCTGAACGCTTACAATAACGTCGCACAAAACAAAGAACTTGTTAATACTAATATTATTTTTTTATTATTATTAACACAGAAGATGCAGAAAACTGTAGTTCCATATATACTTCATTTTCAATCTCATAAAAAGTTTTAGAAGAAAACCTGCACAGATTGTACAGACATTTACCACAAATATTGTTTAGTCGTTAAATAAATAAAAATTAAACGAGTTATCGTCGTAAAGTGACAAGTAACAGTAATCCATACTTAAGTACCTGAAACTGGAGTATTCTGCCCAAGCCCTCTTCCCACTGAACGCCTCCAGCTCAATTCTAAGAACCATGTCCTTTTGGTAAGTGAGTCTGAAAGCATTGCGTAGATTGAAGAATAGTGTAGCACATAACTCCAGACTTTGATTAATGTAAATAAAGTGGTATATACCGATGGATAAAATCATTTCCAAACCAAAATTCTTTGTCTAAATCTCCAAAACCACGTTTGTAGTCTTTCCATGGTAAGGAAAACTTTTGCCTCCGTCCATGGAAATTTCCTCTTCGTTGAATCACCTGAAACATATGAAATATATTTTGATGACTTACCCTTGTGCGTTGTTTCTTTGGGTGGAGAATGAATGCTTTAAGAGCATTATGAGCACAATCAAGGTGAGGATGCTTTTATAACTTCTGTTTCAAAAACATTTGATTTTTAATTCCCTGGAGATAGATTTATTATGAGACATTTTTAGATTCTTGCCGAACAGATAAGGGGTCTCGCCCGTCTCTAGAAATGTCATTCCCGTTCTGTCGAAATATTATGATGGATTGCTGACAATAAGTGCGAATTATTGATTCTGGAACTTTTCATTTCTTTTGTAGTGTTTCAGTAGTGTTTTTTTTATCTCTATTGTCGATTCCCCGACGTTTCAGTAAACCGTTTAGCTGATTCTCCCTTCAAGATAGAAGCGCGAAGTAGTAGCGGGCGTCATCCATGGGCGGATCCAGTTGAGCATTTTGGAGCGGGGCATTGTATACTTTGTTAAATAATAAACATGTTTGTTATTACATTGTATATTATTTATGTTCTATGGATATGATATTGTAAATTATTGTTTAAATAATTACATAATTCGAACATAAATATTTAAATCAATTTTGTCAAGTGAAGGAAGGTAAACGAAAACTCTCGGCCTTTTTGTGGGTGTGTGTGTGTGGGTGGGTTTGAGGTGTGTGTGTGTGAGTGTGGGGGGGATGCTTTCCTCTGGATCCGCCAGTGGTGCCATCAACTGAACAGGGTGGAAGACCAGAGAAGTGTAAGTGTGACTATTGCTCTAGCAGAAAGAAGTAATGACACCGGTGGTTTGCAAAAGGGGGGAAAGCGGCTCGCCAATATCCTTGCAGTGCAGATATTGCTTCCCTTCAATGGTCATTAACACGGGGCCGTGCTCCCCTTCGCTGCGCGCGGAACTCTTTTCTTTTCTTTTTGAATGAATGCAAGGGGCGTGAATACAAGTGAGCAAATTTGACTACCGTCCAACCTCCTCCGTTGGTGTGCATGTCACAGTATCTGGTGTAGAAGTCCCTGCCCTTGGGGTTGAGGTCGTGGCCGCCCAGCTTGTAGACGCCGCTGGCGCGGGGGCGTCCGCCGCCGCCGCCCAGGAGGTCCTCGCAGTTGCGCGCCACCACCGGGATGAACGGGGGCTCCACGGCCCCCTCGCCCTCCGCCGCCCCCTCGGTCTCCTCCTCGCCGTCGCCGCTGCCGGCCCCGTCCCCGTCGCCGCCCCCGCCACCGCCCCCGCTGTCCGCCTCCTCGCCGGAGGTCCCCGGGGCCGTGGGGAGCGACGGGGGCGTCGGAGGCGGCTCTTCGGCCCGGCTGCTCGCGTTGCCGCTGGCCGCTGCACCTGCCACACGACGCGCTTCGTTAAGCCTCATTCGTAATGCAAACGAACGCAAAGTAAGACGCAAAATCTAGAAATGAGTTACAAAGCGAGCCCATTCACAATGCCTTGTAATTGTAGATGGAATTTCCGTTAACACGGGTTCTCGGAAACGAGTTCACAAGCACCAAGCATTTACATTAACTTTATGTTGGAATTTTACGGAAGAGCAATTAGAGTGCAGCATGGAAGAAACAAATGCACAACAAAATACGCGAGAAGCAAGTGAAAGATCTATTTCAAATTGAGTACAGGTAGTTTGTGATTATGTAATTTCATTACTGTAATGTAGAGAAGAAGTTTACGAACGTTTTTGATGCGGGTAGTGAATTCAAAGTATGGATTTGCGCTATTTTCTTGTAACTTTAACTTGACATGGCGAATCAAATAAATATGTTCGACGAATTAATCGTGAATTTGGTACAAGAAAATCCTTGTTTATAAAATAAAGTGAATGCGAGCATTAATGCACCTAATCGCATGCATTATATCCACCATGCTGGAAACGAATTGATCAAGCTTCAGAACATTCAATTCTGATTGGCTCAAGCGAAAATTACGTTCATTATTACGTTACATTTAAGTTTGCATTGTGAATGAGGCCTTAGTGGAGGAGGCCACGAGCCCCCACCATAGATACAAAGAACTAGATTGACCGTACTGCCCATGCAAGCGAAGCCAAGTAGAGCCCAGAAGGCATCTCGCTCAATTCTTCGCTTCATTTCAATGGGTACCGCTGCAAAATAGTCTTATATATTCGTTTTTAGTACATAATTTGTTTGCCCGCCGCAATCCCTAATTTGCAAAGTGAAATTATCTTTTAATATTATAGCCAATTTTGTGTATGATTTTTTCCAGGAATTATGCACTATTTTAATCTTTTATCTATTGTATAATGTATTTTTAGTTGAGTTTACAGATATCGAAAATTCAACTTTTAAATATTGTTGTTTTGTAAAAATTGCACCTAAGGATTACGATGTTGCTTGACTGACATCAACTGTTATAGTATCTACATCTATTTTTGATCATGTTCTTATTTAAAGATTGAAATAATTAAATTGGCTCCAGTGTTCTAAGTTCTTTTCTGAACTATTCAGTATACAAGTCTCCAAAAATACCTTTAATGATAGTACACAGGGTGTTATTATAGATCGTAATTGAGGTTTGATAATCGTCATGTTTACAAATACAAAGTACTGTGAGTGCCAAAAGTGTGTCGTCCTATTTATACAATAATTAAAAACAGCAACACAGGATATACGGTTTGGAGAATTATAAAACAATACAAAAAATACAACATATATCAGAAGAAAGATTATATTGGGAGGACTCGCTAATTTTCTCATTAAAAGCCATCCGCGGAAGTGACTTTTCCGTCCGCGCGCGCTCATGTATGCATGCGTTGCAGTTTGGGCAGGCTCTCCTAGGGATGGCAAAAAAACCCATGTTTTTGAAACATCAACATGTGCATGCAGAATTGAAGCGTCGATATTATAACACCGATATTTTGCTTACGATATTTTATTCAGATCAATATATTTCTTCATAACATCGATGTTTCCAAATATATGTATATATATATATATATATATATAT
>BOPP01000065.1:908525-925820 GCA_017312745.1 Gryllus bimaculatus | reverse complement strand
CCCTGCCGCGCCTCCACACCCCCTCGGTCTACCGCGCGCACCTCCTCCTGCTGCTGCGCTCCTACGCTGCAGGGCCGCCAAAATAGTTTGTAATGAACTCCATTGTTCTAATAGGATTCCATTTATTATCTTGCGATAGTAATACTATTTGCATTTGAACACGGAAGAATAATAAGAAATGTGCCTACGAAAGATAGCTCTTCCCATTGAGTGTTTAACTCGTGTTTCGATGTGCGTCAACTTCTATGGTCGTTGGTCCGGTAAGTGTAGTGTATGTTATATCTCGTAAAGTGGCAATATTCTTGCCTAACTAGTACGTGAGATCTGCCGCCAACCTACACGTTGGCGTGCGGGGTTTTCCCCAGGTATCTCCTCCAGCGGGCCATCGCCCTAGCCGACACAAGCTCTGAACTAGTACCTGGTCTCCCGACATGTGTTGTAGAATAGCACATACAGGTGTGTGTACGTGCGGTAACAGGTATTGCCCTGACATTCGCTTGGAATTGATGGGAGAAACAACGGGAAACTAGAGATAAGAGCAGCTGGTCACTCGAATTCTCGCCCAGACAGCGACTCAATATGACCTAGCTCTCGTAAATCCTCCACCTACAGAAGTCGAATCCTACGACATCCCGGTCAGAAACACCGCAGCGTCAACAGCTGTTGCTCTGGGTTCTCTCAGCAGGTATCTCGTATCGAATGTGCTTCCTTTCACGAGTCGCAGTCGCCATTCAATGTTCGCCTGTTCGTCGCCCAAGAAGTACCTCCTTTCTCCGCTAGTTGGTGAAAGGAGCGTAGCAAAATTTGCGTGGTCAGACGGAAGAGCGGGCCTGATGGCCCGAGTCTCGCCACGTAAAATAAGGCATCAAATCAAATCAAATCAATTCGATTCGTTTCGTTTTGATTCGATTCGATTCGATTCGATTCGATTCAATTCAATTCAATTCAATTCAATTCAATTCAAAGGTCCTAGGACTACAGATCCGAAACAAGGAAAAGGAAAGGTATGTCTCCTGAGAAATCACAGTTTCGCTGAAAGCAAAGGATAATCCGGATGGCCACAGGGATGTTAGAGCTTTGCATCCCAATATATCCCTGAAATGCTTCTTCCGAAGTAATGAAGGGGCCGCACGCGGTTGCTCGCCTCCCACTTGGGGCACCCCTGTGCCTGCGCTGCTGCGCCGCGCCACACGCCATTCATATTCTCCGTCGAGCGGCGCTCGCTCGCAGGCGTATTTTCGTAGAGGTTTGCCCTCCGCCGCCGGCGGCGCGGCGCGGGACGGAGCGGCGCCCGCACACGAGGCGTGGTCAGGGCGCGGAGCGAACAACAGCGGCCGCCAACGCCTGCGCGAAGCGAACACGCTCGAGGAAAGGGCGTCCATAAACAAGCGAAACTCCGTTGGTTTGCTTTTTCTTCCGAACTCTCCTTTTTGGTCCTATCGGAATCTCGCAAATATCTGGAAAGCAAGTTCCCGAATTGGATTCTACAATACTATTAGAAGATCCATGAATTCTCAGATTTTCGTAGTCACATCACCAAGGTTATATTTAGCTTCTCTGCGTATATTCATGATAACTAAGAGTATTTCGGTGCCAAGTCAATTTAGGAGAGCGGCATCAAGCTTTTCAGTCCCAACAGCACAGCGCTGATCGGGAGTAACTAGTAATGTTGAAACATTTCTGAATTATTGAAATGATCATGACTAGCTGCACAGACAGTTCTTGTCATATTTCTATCGATTCCTAACTAGCAAATGGAATAAACGGTATGATTCTTCTTAGGGCTCTTTCCTGGCGACAGCCAGTTACTTTTTGTGTCCCGATGACACTCATTTTTGGCCATAGTCATTAAGACACTATACATTAACACGGTTTGCGGGCTCCTCTGATCTGTGGTCCGCAGAACGTAAAGCCCTCCACCGCATGAAACATGCTTACATGAAAGACAAGGGATAAACAACCATGCCTAAGGCGGGAGTCGAACCCGCATCCCTTCAAGCCGAAGCGCTGATGTCTGCACACGCTGTAACCATTTCGGCCACCCAGGTCGGCGTAAACGTCTTCTCGCTAATATCACATTCAGAATTTTCTTGTTTTTCCCAATAATGATTAAGAATAAAACCATCAATTTTTTGTGATTTGCAACTTCCGGCCCCGGCTGTATTTTGAAGTATCCTATCCGAAACAGACAGAGGCAGGAAGAGAAAAATTGGGAACCTGAATGAGCGTGGAATGTGTGCGTGTATAAGGTGAGAGGAGAGTAGTAGGAAGATGAAGGAAAGATCGCGAGGTGCCTGTTCCCTTCCTGTATACTCCTGCTTTGGAATTCGCGTGATATTGATCGAGAAACCATAGAAAACGATCGAGAATCCACCAATCAGAGCCGCCGGCTGCCAGAATTCTCCAGACATTAGTTGTGCAATCTGTAGCTAGTGTCGAAAAACCCACCACCGTCTGCACCTAAAGCTCCCGGTCGAGGACGCTGCAACGCACAACGCAAGCGCCTTAGTCTGACTGGAAGCTGAAGACGCGGGCTTCGTTCGCACGGGCGTCAGCGCCGAGACGCGGCTGACGAGGGGTGACGCTGATGAAACGTGGGGCCTTCCCTACGGGCGAGGCCGCGACGCGAGCTTGCGCAAGATTGATCTCGGTCTCCCGGCTCTATCGCTCATCTAAGGCCTTCCTGTCTCTCGGAGACAGATGTTCTTCTTCGTTCCGGCACAGGAGACTTTTTTTTCACCGACAGCACACCCCCTCTGGGCCTAATTCGTCAGTAATTTGACCTTTTGATTTGGGATATTATGGTTCCGTGTTGAAATATGTATCAAATGCATTTATATTAATCCGAAGAATATTTTTATACCTTCATTCTCTTGAGAACATTGGTACCTTGGAACTGGAATAACTGGTCTTGCATGTATGGAATAACTGGTCTCGCAAAAATAATCATACGTCTGTCCTTTAATATTCGAAATATTAAATACTGTGATCGTTTTCTAGATTATTTTAATGAAGGTATTAAACATTTTTCGTTGATTCTATGTCTTGTGAAGTATCATTGCATTGATTGTAGTTTGCGTTGCATTGCATTGTTCTAAGGTAGTAAATGTACAAGAACTTCGCATCAAATGGGCCAGGATCTTAAGCCTAGCGCATTGGGTCAGTATGGCATGGACGAGATTTTTTAAAAGTTGATCACATTGTTGGCCAACCTGGATGACCGAGGTGTCTGAGAGCATGTACTGACTGTGTTTCGGTCCGAAGCGGGTTCAAGTCCCGTCTTGAGCATGGTTGTTTGTCCCTCTACTCTCATGTATGTTGCCGCGGAGGGCCTCGCGGTCCGCTGACCTCAGATCAGAGGAGCCCGCATGTGTGTTGGTGTCTGGAGTATGGTCGAATATGCGTCCCATCAAAGTGTAAAGAATAACCGACTGCCGGCTGGGTAAAAAACCCTCGAAAGAAGAAGCTTACATTGTTTCCTGCAAGGCTCACGGCCGAGACGAAACGATCCGCATCTTCCGCCGTTTGAAAATGTCAGAAGGAAAGATCTTTGGACATCCGGTGTGCCTATCCGTCCGTAACGATGACGTCATTGGCAAGTGCATCAGGTCGGGACGGCCTTTCCTCAGTTTCTGTCGTGAGGCTACGTGAAGCATGCGGAGCGCACAAGGTCCAGTTTAATTATGTTGATCTAGAATTATTCTGAGTTGTACAACATAATATTAAGTTTCATTTAGTGTATTACCCAACACTTGGAAGTGAAATTTACGTGATTAACTAAAGTGTCTGTATCAAGTGTATAATATTTGCCGAATTTAAAATAGTAGATATTTATAAAAAGCTGCGTAATATTAATGAAACTGGATACATTTGAAGAATAATTAATGAAAACACATATTGAAAAGTTGTGTTTGATGTAAAATCGTGTAGTTTTTAATACGTTCTACACGTTCCTGCTTTCAGATTTCTTTAAAATCCATTTTGACCCCTTAAATTAAATGCGTTTAGAATAAATCAATACGCAGGAGCATGTAGAGCATATTAAACTACACAATTTCATATCAAACTCAACTTTTGCTAGCAGTGGACAATGTTGCCAGTTCCAACCAGAGGCAACCAGTTGCAACCAGTGGTTTTCATTATTTGATCCTCATTTGTGCTCGGTGAATTAGTTATATTTTGGAGTGGCAAATCGGTTATTAATCAATGTGAATTATTTTTGTGTCTGTTTTGCATAAATTATTTTGTCTCGTCAATGGCGAATATTTTCTTAAGTTTCCAAATAAATTAACGCAATTATGATTGTACCCGAGTTCAATATAATTGTATATAATTACAATACTTACCAACATATTTATTTATATAACTTTTCAAAATATCATATTAAGTTATCATGAGACATCTTAAAGTATTGCAATAATTTTTCATTTTCCGCTAGGTCGTAAAATTTCAATTGAAATTCCCCTTTTGTCATTCTCAGTCTGTTTGTATAATGAAAGTAGGATCTAGCCTTTCTTCGACTCCTTACCTCATTTTCTTCTGCTATTAAAAATTGACACAAAGCGATTGTTTCTTTAAGTAACGTTGTGAAACCATCGCGCATAATATGTCGTGGAAATAGGAGCCAGGGTGACTCTGAAACTGTTCGAGTGTCCATTGCGTCCCCTCCGTCCGACCCGGCCCGACCTAGTGCACTCGACTCGCACAGAAACTGCCGTCCGTGCCAGTGGCGGATCGTTTGGGCCCGCGATGCGGGCGGGCCAGAGTAAAAAAGGACCCGTTTTTAAGGGATATTTTAAATATTTAAGGTTGTAACACTACTTGTGTTAGTTGTATACTTTTATAAAAGGGGCCCGGATAAATGTTTTGCGGGCGAGCCCGCAGTCATTTTGTTACGCTACTGTGCTGTACCGACCCAGTCCGCGCTTAGCTTTAAGAGTCGTTTCACCTGAATGGTCCAAGATTGTAATCCGCCTGTAAGTCCCTGAGTCACTAGCAGCTGGCATTTCAAAAGTTGTACAAACAATAAAAAGCCGTCTTTGTCATGTAGTAGATTTACTACACGTATAATATCATCGAGCCTAAAAGAAGCCTCTGAGCTAAATTCAAATCGTGTGTTTCGTCACCCTTGTAATACCTTCTTTCTCCGCTAAATAGTGAAAGGATCGTAGCGAAATTTGCATGGTGAGAGGAAGAGCGTGCCTGATGACCCTAGTTTCGCCACGTAAAAGAAGACATTAACTAAAATGTATAGAGTCATATCTAAAGCCATAAAATGTCTGATTGAAATATTATTTCTGCAAATTATATAATTACAATATCCTCCATAAAATTTTTTGATCATCACACCGGAACAAAAATGAAAATTTTCCAATGTCAATCGAGTCTCTTGATGAAGGAAAGCTTAAAAATTTTGATTATTATTGGGGATCAATGAACCCTCTCGATGGGGTATTTCGACTGGTTTCTCTTGATTCGCCAAGCACATGTTCGGATGGTGTATTATTTTACTTCTGTGGAATAAATGTACAAATGTTGGGCCAATGAAACTAGCAAGACTTTTGTCGCAACGTCGGGTCGTAACAACGAATACCATTGTTTCTAGTAGGTGGCATAAAATATAAGGAAGCAGACTGGTATGGTCTGTCGGTGCAGTGTGTTGTTTACATCTGCATAACTTTGTTGAACTGAATACTTTCACATTATGGATTTATTCACAAGGGCCAAACGATGAGTGATTCAATTTTTGAATGCCGAAAGAGCTAGGCAGCCGAAAATTTTTGTAGGAAAAGATGTATGGAAATACGTATTCTCATGTGAACGTTTTTTCTTTTGGCTAGACAGGACTCAGGGACGAACTGTCAACGAAACAACACACTTCACTCCCTTAGAAAACAAATCGGTAATGAAGAATAAGCGGAATAAAAAGAATAAGCATAGTTAAAATCGTGTTGCACAGGCGTGGCGTTTACACTGACGGATCACTCGACGTACTCGCCACCAGATGACGCGCTGGGACGTGTGCCTGAACGAAGCCACTATGTGTAGCGGATGTCACTCTTACATTACTCTTTCTGCATGCTACTCCAACCAGTAAATCATTACAGAAAAAATATCACTTTTATTTAGGCTAGCCTTTTTAATGTTCTCCCCCTCCAACATTTGAAAGCATAACCAGCCACGACCGAAGTCAAAAGAAACTTGGCTATCTGGGAGAGCATTTTAGGCATAGTTGCCAACGTTTCAGTCGTCATACTGCAGCCTTCCTCAGGGCGAAATGCGCGAAAATTCCAGGCGCGCATTGTGTCCTGAAAAAGATTCTAGAACGAAGGCCGGAACGTTGGCAAATATCCTAGGACGTCTCCTGGACAGTCAAGTTTCTATTGTCACGTACATTTGTTACCGCTTTTGAGATAAATACATATAACGAAGTCGATAAATCGTTTTGCCTTACAAAAGGTGAGGTAGAACATTTTATTTTTTATTTTGTTTAAAATGTTATTAGTTAGAAAACCATAAGTTTTCCACCTCGAAATAATTCAAGAAATGTTTTGGTAGCCAAAAAATCAAATCAATTTCGGGCATTCTTTTGCGAAATAACTTTTTAATTGTAAATCCTAGAGCAAAAATAGCTATAATTGAAGGCTATAATAATTTGAAGGCTATAATTTTTTCTACAAATTTGCTTTATAAATTATTTCTATCGTAGTAACAGAGTTATGAGATTTTAAAATTTCATCAAATTTTCCTTTGTATTCTGAAGTGGCCCCAAATTACTAATGGTCTTTGTAATGTAGTATTTTTGAATTCTTAAGGTAATTATAAATAAAAAAGCGATTTAATAGTAATGTTTTTAATTCTTAGTGAGGTTAAACTCGCGTTTGTAAGTTCAGGTAAGAGGTAGAGTTGGCCTATATGTTTATTTATTTATTTTATACTTATTTATTTATTTTATATTTATTTATTTATTTTATATTTGTTTATTTATTTTATATTTGTTTATTTATTTTATATTTATTTATTTATTTTATATTTATTTATTTATTTTATATTTATTTTATTTATTTATGTATTTATTTATTTACGTCAAAAAAGTTAAAAATTGTGTGTGGCGTGTTATGGGGAGAAGTTAATTTGAAGTTACATTTATGTTGAAAAGCAAAACAAGGGGCCATCTCAGCGTTTGCTCAAGGAAAAGGGAAACTGCTTAGGGAAACTGAAAGAAACCCTGATCGAGATGGGGATCATTATCCAGAAGCTGAAGTACATTCTGAAGATACACCAGATGCTGAAATACGTTCTGGCTACTACACGATTTACTTACGTCAAAAGCCTTTGAAAAGAATAAAATGACGTTCGTGTTTTCTTCTTACAACAACAACAACAACAACAATAATAATAATAATAATAATAATAATAATAATTGTTAGTCACACTTTTATTTTTTTAAATTTTGGCTGCGAAAACTTTTCCCGGAGTATTTCGAGGTGAATAAAGTAGGATTTTCTTACTAATACCAATATAAACAAAGTTTAAAAAGAATCTTTTACCTCACTCTTTGCAAGGTGGACCCCCTTATGGCTCCCCATAGACTGCACTAATAATGATAAGAAGAAGAGGACTAAAGAGGGCTCCCGGAGGAGCGGTGTGCAGGCGCTGAGCCATTCGCTGCGGGGCGGCCGCCCAAAGGCAGCGGCTGCTTCAAACGGCTGGCGACGGCCACCGACGCGGCGCGCGACGTCGTTACGGCGCCCACGCGCCCATCAAACGCTCGGAGCTGCGCCGGATTTAGGTCTGCACTGGCACGTGCAACGCGCTGTCTGCTGCTTTATACTTCGTGCATCAATCGAAGCTTTTATTGCGCCAAGAGCACTTTTTTATTAAAACAGTCACAAAGAAAATACTTTTTTGGATTTTAAAATTATTTTAATCCTTGTGTTAGTGAATAGTCTATTAAATGAAAATATCTGCATCTTAGCTCACGAAACCTTGCACAATGTGAAGAAGCGTACTTGAAGGCTACTAATAATAGAGTAAAACATAGCATTTTTCAACAAAAATACCATAAATAACTCTTTAAATGCCCCGTTTAAAATAAGAAGATATTTATAAATGTGTGCCTAATGACAACCTGCCGCTAACACTTGCCATAAAGATGTCAGAAAGTATTAACCAGTATTAAGAAACATTATTAAAATGTGAAAAGAAAGTAAAACAAAAACCTCATTAAGCGTATCGTATTATATATAAAATACAAAGTTAAAGGTTAAAAAGTTGCTCTGATATTACACAATTTTTGATGGGGATGTCAAATTTTGGCATCGACTCCATACGTTCGTCTCTGCTTCCGAGCACGTACTTTAGGCGCGCCTTAGATACCATCGCATTTCCAAAGTAATACAAGCTCTTTGTCGCTGTAAGCATTTTAATGAGCAGTGACTGCAGCCAAGCTTTTTCAGTCGTACAGTTGTTCGAGACCTATAAGCTTTGCGCTTTACTGGCACATTAAATTCACTTGCTGTACGCTTGTCCGCCTATCTGGCCATGTGTCACGCCTAGCGGAGCATGCTTACCAAACAAAACAACAACAACAAACGAATCGTGATTTTCAATGCGTTGAATGTAATCGACGACTTCCGCATATTCTTCCAACATCTTCTCACACCCTTATGAAGCAATCCTACTGATCCTTTTCTAAAATACTTTGTGATAATTAACGAATTTATGACATCTATGAACTATGCTCTCGGAACATCTATCTATGAACTATATTTGTAACTGATACGTTTTTGAAGATCGTGGCAGGTATTGCTTACGTTTGAAAAGGCAATTCATTTTCTTTCTGCTCCATATTATTAATTATGATTCACAAAATTTCTCATACTTTTTCCCACCATTATTTTGTTTCTTTAGTGATTGTTTACCTGTCTATTAATTAATATATTGCCTATTAGTTTTGATTTTTGATATTGAGATTTGATTGTTTTGACGAATTTAATAAAAAATGTTACGCATTTTGCGCCATTTTATAAAGGAAACAAAAGTTTGTTTTCTTTATAAAATGTTTTTTTTCCCTTAAATAGGTTAGTTTTCAGAGCTATAAAATCGATAACGTTAAATTGCGAGTCATCCCTCTATATTTGAGTAAATGCGAGTGTGTATATGTGCGGATCTGTCACTCACGGTCAAACCACTTCCCGGGCACCAATCGAGACATATAAGCTGTCATTCGATGCGTCTGGGTCTGATGGTGGGGAACTGATAATAATTTGTTTACGGATCCGACAAGAAGATTCCAAGAAACTCCCAAAAAAGTTTTTGGGTGTTTTAGCGCTGCTATCTTAGTGCATCGGGAATTACATCATAGCCACTTGAATAGATCTACGTAGGTGGTGTTGATTAAACCACCGAGGCAATTTTCGCTCCACGACGCCATACGTTCCTTTTATGAGGATGGCAACACTGATTGTAGCCATTTCTAAGTTAAACAAAAGAATCGGGCGACAGTTTTCATTTCATTTTTAATCGTATTACCGTATATTTTAAAATGAATGTGCAAAAACCTACGAACAGTGTCTTGGAACTTATTAAATATAATGTATTATATTATTATGTATTATATTATATATGTAATATATTAAAGTAAATACGGAGGAAACCAAAGAAAGTAATGTTAGAGAATGAAAGGAAATTCACGTTCTTACGTTTGACTTCTCACATTTACGTTTTAAAGCGTGCAGATTCCGTTTTTCAAGTGAATGTGACTAACATTATACCTCATAATTTTACCTATAAAACAGTCACCTTTTAATGTTAATATATATTTATCTACAAATCGATTAATAGAGCAATTGCGCGAGTAGAAATGAATACAAATTAGACTGAGTTTCTAAAGTTTAAATATCTTCAAAAATTAGGGACAAAAATATGGAAGTATTAAGAAAATGCGGGAAAGAATCAAATGAAGTTGTACAAGATTTTGCAACAGGATTTTCAGGACTACTTTAGAATAATCTTATTAGAAACTAACGCTGAAGAATACCTTACCGGCGATCTTTTATGTGCATTTTCATGCATATTAGCAAAAAAGCGCACAAAATGTAGATGTACTAAATTCAAACTAGTCTCACCACCCATACCTGCAAGTGTTTTTACGGCGATTACAATTTGCGATATACCAGTTCATAACCCGTATGGAGGTATATATGACCATTGGGTGTTGGGAATTTTTAAAGGGGAATATAACATTATCAGCTACTACGAATTAGTGGTATGCATAATGCCAGAGACTGGAAGAACTTATTTGAACGAAGGTATGCATGACATACAGACATTTTCAACACATGAAAATACCTTTTAAAACGTTTTACAGCGTCGGCGATTCCACATTCAACTACTTTAATCAATATTGTATCAAACAATCGCCATGAATTTGGAAATGTGAGACATTTTCCTATTCTTTTTGTCAGTCTTAATGCAGCTGCAAGTCTAGAAAAGACACAAGTCGTATTAATATCACAGCAAACGAGAATCATGGTATTCATTTTATTTCATATTAAAAACAAGAAGTGACAACACTGTAAGAGAAAAAAACAGAATTATTATGACAGCGATATTTGATCTAAAATCTGCAACCAGTCATAATCACATTAATGAGTATGAATTTGAAAGTTTAAGAGAATATTGGCAGGAGCAATCAGCTTAGGTTTGCCTTGCTATGTCGCGCGGATAATCTGTTTCCGCGAGTGAAATGAAATGTGATTGTTCTTCATAACTTTTGCAGCTAATACTGTAGAGCAATGTGTGCTGACCTGATTGGCCGAGGCGGCTAGAGCGTATCCGGACGCAGCGCCTCGGTCCGAAGGGTCGCGTTCGAGTCCCGCCATGGGCATAATTGTTTGACCATTGTCGTTCATGTACGTGTGTTGCAGCGGAAGTCTTGTGAGTCTGCTGACCACAGGCCGAGGAGCCAGCATGTGTGTGTCTAGTGCCAAGGTTAATTTGTATCCCCATGAGGGATATAGGGGGTACCAGGCGCGGATAGCTGAAATCGGCATCTACTGAAGCTGGATAGAGCCCGGGAAAAACTGGAAAAATCTATTGAGGAAAGTGGGGGAAAGTGTGTATTAGTATTTTCTCTATGGTGTTATTCAAAATAGGCAAAGAAGACGAGAGAGAGAGACAGAGAGAGACAAAGAGAGAGGCAGAGAGAGAGAGACAGAGAGAAAGAGAGAGAGGGAGAGAATAGGTGGGAAAGATAGAGCAGATGGAAATAATAATGGTGCAATGGAAAGTAGAAAGGAGAGTGGACGATGAGGCAGCCAGATAGATGAGGGATTGGGGGAAAATGAAGTCGCAAAGAATGAAAAGAAAAGAAATCTGGAACAAAAGCTAACTGAGAAATTTTTTTTATCGAATACGCCTGGAAAATTCTCCATCTGGGTTGCTATCGTGTGGTTTGCTTACAAATATGTTTACGTCAGAAGCAACCAGACTGTGACACGGAGTATGCAGCCTTACACTGCAACGTCCATTACAGTGCAAAGGCCACCCTTAACAGGTGCTGGTACCCTTAACAGGTGCTGAGCGGGCTCGGTCGCCAAGTCAAACGGAATACAAACAACCAGTGAATTCGCAGCCTGATTCCTTCCCTAATTTGGAACCCGTAGTTCCTGGCTGGAATGCTTTTCCATGAAAGGGAAACACGCTCTTACTTTTTTCTCCAGAGGGTGCTTTTTTCATATTGGTGAAGCAACTTGAGTATAACGATCATAACATGATACGTACATGTTTTGCCACGCCATAATATACTTTATTTATGATAATAGTACGATGTATTTTGAAGATAAAAGATGTTTAAAGTCAATGTAAGGAGAGTAATTGCCTCATATGTGTAATCTATCAAGGAAAACTGAATATATTTACACCCAATTACTGATAAAATCGGCCACAATCTTAATGGTAGGATATGTTCTATTTTTCAAGCGGTACTTAACACTCTGCATTAACGTTTGCGATGAGGCAATAACGTTTGAAACTGCAAAATGTGCAACATGTGTGGTAATGAAATGTTTTACTGCACCTTTTGTATTAGAAATTCTGCAAAGCCTTCCAGATATGGCAAAACATATTTCATCTCAAATAACTTAGGAAAAAAAGACAATATATAGGAATATTGTATCCTATAGTATTTATATGGTAGCCAGTGATAGGTCATAAATTAAAAACCTTTGTTATTTTACGTAATTTATTGTTATAAATTTCACGAAGTTTCGGGAATTTTCCCGAAAACTAAAAATTATATCAATATATTGACATAAAATAACAAAAGTTGGCATTGACTACGACCACCACTGGCAAACCATATAAAATTAAAAGTAGAATTTATATATAATAATATTATATAATATTATATATATATATAATATATATATATTATTGTTATGACGACCTGGGAAACGGTACTCTCACGACAATTAAAAATGCATATAAAGCACGAGTACATTCTCGTGAAATGGCTGTCCAGTGACGCTGCATTGAAAGAATGATCGAAGAAACTCATTTTGTGCAATTAAAAGTTAATGATTGAAACACTATTGTACAAACTTCTTGTACAATACGCAGTGCGCAAGGCCTTTAAATGATTCATACACAAGTAAAACAACTACTTGAGCTTTCGATACCACCCGGCTGGCTGGAAGAAGCGGGCCCGCCTGCAACGCCGGGCGCTGTTCCGGCAAACTCCGTTCGCCCCGAGTTGTCGGGAAAATCCGCTCTCCCCGGCGGTCGATCCGCTAGCCCCCAACGCAATGGCCAACGAAGCTCGCCGGGGTTCATCCCCCAGCCAGTACAAGCAATCGTCACCATATTACTAACTGCACAACGCGCAATGGTCCCGTCGGCATTCCGGCACGCCAGTTCTTCTTCATATCCCACTCGAATGTTACGCACGGTACGGCCCGCTGCTGCATTCACACCCGGGCGTACACTGAACGCGTGTCTTCGGCCACTCAAACTCCAGTATTAATTTTTCACTGATCCACGTCCTCGGTGCGATCGCACTTTCCATTTCTCCTAATCACACTGATTATCAATTTTTATCATCTCTAATCTCCCACCTTAATTGGCTACAATCGATTCCACACTGTTCGGTAATATCACGATAAAACTTGCTGAGGCAGCACAGCCCTCCGTGTTCCGCTCGCGCGCCTCTCTGCCGATATACTTCTTAACCGTCACCACGCACCTCACCCGGTTACCTCCCCGAATTGACCGTTGGTGGCAGCGCGCGGCGGCGTTACTACGCTGATTCGAATTAGTGCTTCTTTTAATTAAGAATTAGAATCCAATTTTTATTGTTACCTATGCAGAAAAACGGTTTTTCTTCGGTTTTTTTTTCAAATAATATTTTAAAATAATATATTATATTATTATTTATATAATATATATAATATATATATATAGTATAATATGCATTTTGCAATTTCGAACGTTATTGCCTTACCGCAAACCGTTAATGTAGCAGTGATTAAGTACCGCTTGAAAAATAAACATATCCTTACCATTAAGATTGGCCGATTTTATCAGTAATTGGGTGTGAATATATTCAGTTTCCTTGATTAGATTACATATAGGAGCAATTACTTCTCCTTTACCGTGACTTTTACGTTGACAAATACATATTATATATATATATATTATATATATATATATATATAATATGTGTGTGTGTGTGTGTGTGTGATTGTGGTGTGTGTGCATGTGTGTGTTGTTGTGTGGTGTGAAAATGAAGGTAGAGAAACAAACTTTAATGAAAACAAAAATAACTTTAAGATTAGGAAATGTCCCCGAAATAGTGTTTAGTAGGCTTTTCATGATTCGGCAAATTCAATTATATGAAGCATAAATTAATATGTCTAATTCATGTACTGGTGCGTTCTAGCAGTTTGATAAAAATTGTAATGTGGTGAAGTTTTACAAAGACAGGAGGACATAGATATTACAATTATCTAGGAGTATCCTCACGGCGTACATAGTTTTTTTCCTTCGCCGAAAGAAAGAACAATTGTAACTTCTGAGTTCTATTGCTATGCTACGTCTGCAAATATAAAGCGAATCTCTATTGTAATTAGCTATTACATTATATTACAAACGTAATAAGCTGCTACATTAGTACATAGCATAATAAACCGGTACATAAGTATTAAGGTAAGAACTGTATCTACCTATTCAGCTGCCCTTGCTAGGAGTGAAGGCAGGTGAGGTGAACAGACGTTGCGTGGCAAGGCGTGGGCCTGGGAGTATTTCGGGCGCCCGCCCGAGGGCTTCCGAGGCGCCCACCCTGCTTCCGGCGCTGCCCCCCCCGAGGGGGGGGGCGAGGGGGGGCGAGGGGTGCAGAGCGCGGGTCAACGCTTTAATCCTCCGCGGGAGAGATTGCGCTGATGCACGTGCGTCCACTGCATTTATTATTCAAAACAACATTTTTTATTTACATTTCACTGCTGCAAATTTAATTTCGTTCCAAAAATAACAACCACACTTTTTAAACTGGCGTGTAAATACGAGTGTCCTTTATTTTTCGAGTCGCGCGTAAAAGTTTCGTCGCCATTCAGCTCGCACATACGAGTAAACTAGTATTTTCGCATCCGCCTCTGATGGAGGCATCTGAGTTACTCGGTCGAGCCCGCAAATTAGATTCGAAAGGGTAGATGAAACGTTATGCTGTTCGTGAAGCTCAGTGGGTAGTTATCATTGCACAGGCGTGATCTGTGTAATCCGTAGGGCCTGTAGTAGCACTACACGATGCGCTCCCTGTAATCACCTCGGCGCCGGTAGACATAATTTTTCTCTTCGTCGTCTGAGATTAGCTTCTCTTGTTCTGGTTCTTCATTTTTGTTTTGTTAGTGATGTTTTACAGCCAGAGCCCATTTTGTTGAACAAACGATACTAACTATTTGGAATTTCTTTCGCAGTACTACTACGTACTAGTGACGCATGTCTGGTAGTGTGTCATCACAACGCAATTTAATAAACGATTGAACTTGAACTTGGACGAAGAACATTTATACAAATTAACTAAGAGTTGCCTTTAAAGCTTCAAATTCTTTTACATGCCGCAAAACCAGATTTATTTTCTGACAGATGATGACGAGTGAATGTTTTTCGACCTTGAAAATAGACTGGAGAAATCAAAACAAATAAACAATGTTAATTTTCATATGAAACGTGGCCCATTTCATTAAACAAATAAATTGAAATGTGTTATTTCGAATCTAAAGATTTTTTTTTTCGGGTTATCGAATCTACAAACTGATGTTCGTTCGACGCTCGATAGGAATAATACTTCGAAGATTCGAGATCGAGAAAGACGAACTGTATTCAGAGGAGAGTGTTATGTAGTACTATTTTCTTTACGTAAGTAAGTAATTAGTTTACCACGGAAGTATGTACAGAATGTCAAAACTATCATGCTTTATAAATAAAACAATAAAGCTAAATAAAGCTACAAGCGGCGCGCGCATGTTTAACTTTACGGCAAGTCCGTCAATGACTTATCTTTGTTACAAAGCCTGGGGATGCTGAAGTACTATTCTTCAGCCGTACTGGTCCCAAAGTGGGTGTCCCTCCGATTGGAAGCAGGATAAGAACACACGGGCTCTACGACAACGAGGTGCACACGCTGCGAGAAATTTCACAACATTATTGTCACACGTGTGAAAAATATAGGCTCACAAGAACGACGAGCACCAAACCGCCGCGCCGCCTATTGCATACGGGCGTTGTGTTCACATTGTTAATATTCTCTTACTGACAGATCTAGCCGTCTCTTTTCAAGTGTAGTAGAACAATGTATAGGAAAAATTCTACCTAACATCTTTAATTTAACACTACTACGTAATAATACTACCCACTATTTATTAAAAAAAGTGCACGAAATTGCGTTTGAAGTACTTACTTTTACGATTTCCCTTCGCTTATTAATTTCTCTCCAAATGAACTACAAAGCAAGAATATGTACTCTTTACTCCTATCGCTTATAGACTGAATTAAGGAAAGTGAAGTAACTCTTGGAATTCAGAATTTGCATTTAACTAACCTTGACTAACATTGTATTGCTTGCAACAACACTGATGCCACCACAAATCGCCTCATTTCCATTCTGTACTCACATTCTGAATTATTTTTATTAATTTTCCTTTCACTTCTCATTTTATACGAGGTGACATTGGTAGCATTTTATCATCGATATGCATTAGTCGCATTAAGATACCATTAGTAAACACAGTGGTAATCTTTAATGGCCGATTGCTGAGGTCTTGGGTTTCTGCTCTAAGTTTTCTCACTATTTTCGTTTCCCAGTAATCTCCTGCAAAAGAAAACTAAATGACGCATGACTCGTGTCTATATGTATAACGTCTATCTTAGTTATCATCAAGTCAATGTGACCTTAATGTGCACTTCCAGACATTTGCCTTGAAATGCCAACGAAAACTTAACGTCTAATCAGACGCGAGATAACAAAAATCCGCAGATTATGGGCACAAAAAGTTCTGAGAGACTTAACCACTTATTTTCTCCCCTGGAACGAACAAGCCTCCGAATGTCACGACACAACATAACCTTGCCTCTCTCACAACATTATTCTTGAACTGCATTTTCAATTAAAGGCTAAAAAATTATACAGATAAGAGAAAACGCGCATCTTCCGTTTGTCATATTATCTACCTGAAGATATTTACCCTCTTTGCGAGAGTTTAGGAAGGCTTTTGGTAAAGGAACATATTTCATATTGTCATTAAAAAAAATGGGAAAAAAGAGACAAAAAGGGAAATGTTGGTAGATCCAGAATAAAAATGTATAGGCTTGCGCTTTTAATTTCTTAGACCCAATTTACAGATTTCTTTTCGACCAACGCTTCTAGAGGTTTAGCGATCGCAAGGATGAGCAGTGTTGCTTCCGGAGTTGCAAAAACTACACTACACATGCACACGTTCGCTAAAATTTCAGAATTGCTCGCCCAGTAAAGGAAGCGTATGAATCAGACCTTTTGAACTCGAAGTCAAGAGAATTCTACCAAAAATTTAGCTCCGACAGATTTTTGATCAATTGCTTGCCTTCATGGAAGAAAACATTCGATTTATTCCGTAAGGGGTTTCGCCGATTTCTGGCCGTCATGTTCGATGAAGCCTCTGTAGAGGGGCCATGTGCCATTTGGCCGGCTCCCAGCCGCGCGTTAAATCGCGTGGAAACGGCGGATCGGCTTAAGCGAGCTGCCCGTTCCCAGAAATCGAAGCG
>BOPP01000065.1:889543-908500 GCA_017312745.1 Gryllus bimaculatus | reverse complement strand
GAGAGATCAGGTATTCATTTTATTATCATATTAAAAACAAAGAAGTGACAAACACGTGCTAAGAGAAAAAAAACAGATTATTATGACAGCGATATTATCATAAAATCTGCAACCAGTCATAATCACATTAATGAGCTTGAATTTGAAAGTTTAGAGACATATTGCAGGGAGCAACAGCTTAGTTTGCCTTCTATGTGCGCGGATAATCTGTTTCCGCGAGTGAAATGAAATTGATGTTCTTCATAACTGTTGTCAGCTCAATAACTGTAAGCATGTGTGCTGACCTGATGGCGCCAAGGCGCTAGAGCGTTATCCGGACGCAGCGCCTCGGTCCGAAGGGTCGCGTTCGGAGTTCCCGCCATGGCATAATTGTTTGACCATTGTCGTTCATGTACGTGTGTTGCAGCGGAAGTCTTGTGAGTCTGTGAACCCAGCGAAGGCGAGCCAGCATGTGTGTGTCTGAGGTGCCAAGGTTATTTGTATCCCAGTGACGGATATAGGGAGTACCAGGCGCGGCATAGCTGAAATCGCATCTACTGAAGCTGGATAGGAGCCCGGGAAAAACTGGAAAAAATTATTGAGGAAATGGGGAAAGTGTGTATTAGTATTTTCTCTATGCAGTGTTTAATTCAAAATAGCAAAGAAGACGAAGAGAGAAGAGACAGAGCAGAGACAAAGAGAGAGGCAGAGAGAGAGAGACAGAGAGAAAGAGAGAGAGGGAAGAGAATAGTGGAAAGATATAGAGCAGATGAAATAATAATGGTTTGCAATGAAAGTTAGAAAGGGAGAGCGGACGACTGAGCAGCAGATAGATGAGGATTGGGGAAAAATGAAAAGTCGGCAAAGAATGAAAAGAAAAGAAATCTGGAACAAAAAGCTAGAACTGAGAAATTTTTTTTTTATGCTCACTGCTGGAAATTCCCTCCGATCCTGGGTTTGCTATCTGTTGTGTTTGCTTTACAAATATGTTTACGTCAAGAAGCAACAGACTGTGAAACACGGAGTAAAATGCAGCCTTACACTGCTAACGTCCATTACATGCAAAGGCCTACCCTTAAACAGGTGCTGGTACCCTAACAGGTGCGAAGGGGCCTCGTCGCCAAGTCCAAACGGAAATCAAACAACCAGTGAATTCGAGCAGCCTGGAATTCCTTCCCTAAGATTGGGAACCCGTAGTTCCTCGCATGGAATGCTTTTGTTCCATGAAAGGGAAACACGCTCTTTACTTTTTCCCAAGAGGGTGCTTTTTTTCATATTTGGTGATAGCAACTGAGCTTAAAACGTAATCAATAACATTGATACGGTTTACAGTGTTATTGCCAACGCCTATACATATACTTTATTTTAGAATAGCTTACGTAATGTATTTGAAGATACAAAAGTTTATGTTTAAAATCAATGTATAGGTAGAGTAAGTTGCCTCTCATATGTGTAATCTATCAAGGAAACTGAATATATTTAGCATCCCAATTACTATTAATTACGGCCACAAATCATTATGTTAGGAATTTCTATTTTCAAGCGGTACTTACAACACTATCTGCATTAAACGTTTTTGCGGTGAGGCATAACGTTCGAAATTGCAAAATGTGCAACATGTGCGCCAATGCAATGTTCTTACGCTAGCCTTTTGTATTAGAAAAATATTCTGCAAAAGCCTTCAGATTATGGCAAAAACAGCATTTCATATGCAAAGTGACTTAAGAAAAAAAGTATCAATATATAGTACTTTGTACTCCTGTATTATTTATTATGGTAACCAGTGTTAGGTCATAAATTCAATAAAGCGCCTTTGTTATTTTACGTTAATTTATTGTTTTTATGTTAATTTCACGAAGTTTTTCCGGGAATTTCCAGCGAAAACTAAAAATTATATCATATAATGACATGAAAATAACAAAAGTTGGCATATGACTACGACTCACGGCCACTGGCATAACCATTAAATTAAAAGTAGACTTATATATAATAATATGTATATAATATATATATATATATATATATATAATATATATATTGTTATGACGTACCTGGGAAAGGGTACTCTCACGACAATTAAAAAATGCATATAAAGGTACGAGTGACATCTCGTGAAATGGCTTCCCCAGGGTGTTTGACGCTGGCATTGAGGAAGAAATGATGCGAAGAAAACTCTTTTGTGCATTAAAAGTTTAATGATTGAAACACTATTGTACAAACATTCTTTACATACGCAGTGCGCAGGCGCCTTTACAATGATTCATACACAAGTAACACTAACTTGAGGGCATTTCAGATGACCACGCGCTGGCTTGGAAGGCAAGGCGGGCCCGCCGTGGCAACCGCGGGCGGCGTGTCTGCGCCAAAGCTCGGTTCGCCCGAGGTGGCGAAATATCGAGTCGCTCTCCCTCAGGCGGTCGAGTCCGCTAGTGCCGCCCAACGCAAATGGCCAAGCGAGCTCGCCGCAGGGTTTGGCATGCCCCCAGCGCAGTACAAGCAATCGTCACATATTAAGACTAACATGCACAGCGCGCAAGTGGTCCGCGTCGGCATTTCCGGTCACGACGCAGTTCTTTCTTTGCTCATATCCTCAAGCTCGAATGATTACGCACGGTACGGCCGCGCTGCTGCAACTCACACCCGGCGTACATGATACGCGTGTCTTCGGCAACTCAAACTCCAGTGATAATATATTTTTTCACTGATTCCACGGTCCATAGAGTGCGCGCACTTCATTTCTCCTAATCACCCTGATTATCTAATTTTTTATCATCTCTTAATCTCCTTACATCTTAATTGGCTAGCAAATCGATTCGCAACACTGTTAGTAATGATGCACATAAAACATTGCTGAGGGAGCACAGGCGCCTCTCGTTGTTCCGCCTCGCGCGCGCTGTGCTGCCATATACTATCTAACCGTCACCACGGCAACCTCACCCACGGTCCGCTTCCCCGATCTAATTGAACGTTTGGTGGCCAGGGCGCGCCGGCGGGCGTTACTACCGCTGATCGATTTAGTGCGCTTCTTTTTACTTAACGAATTAGAATCCATTTTTTATTGTTACCTATGCAGAAACTTTGTTCTAATGCGGTTTTTTTTCAATAATTAAAATAATATATCTATCATTATATTTATATATATATATATAATATTATAATATATATATTATATATATGCCATATATTGCAATTTCGTAACTGTTATTATGCCCTTACATGTGCAAACCGTTAATAAGTAGAGTGTTAAGTACCGTCGTTGAAAGAGATAGAAACATGGATGCCTTCCTATAAGATCGTGGCGCGATTTTATGCAAGTAAATTGGGTGTGAATATATTCAGTTTCCTTGATTAGATTACATATAGTGAGGCATATTACTCCTCCTTTATCGTTGACTTTTACGTTGACAATGAGACTATATATTATATATATTATATATATATATATTATATATATATTATATATATAACTATGTGTGTGTGTGTGTGTGTGTGTTGTGTGTGTGTGTGATGGTGGTGTGTGTTGTGTGTGGTGTGATAATACTGAAGGTAGAGAAACAACTTTAATGCAAGAACAAAAATAACATTTAACGATTTAGAAATTGTTCGCCACGACGAATAGTGTTCTAGTAGGCGCTTTTCGATGTAATTCGGCAAATTCAATTATAATGAAGCATAAATTAATTGTGCCTAATGTCATGGTACTGAGGTCTGCGTTTGCTTAAGCTAGTTTGATAAAATTTGTAAATGTGGTTGAATTTTACAACCCGATCAGGAGGGACTATAGATATTCTAATTATCTAGAGTATCCTCAGCGGCGTACTATAGCTTTTTTTTTCTTCGCCGAAAGAAGAAACACATTTGTAACTTCATGATTCTATGGCTATCGCTACTCTGAGCAAAATAAAGCGATCTCTATTTTAAATAGCTATTACATTATATACAAAACCGTATTATAAGCTGCCTACATTAGTAGCATAGCATAATAAAACCGTACATAAGTATTAAGGTAAGAAACTGTATCTAACTATTCAGACTGACCCTTGCTTAGGAGTGAAGGCAGGTGAGGTGAACAGACGGTGCAGTGGCAAGCCGTGCGCTGGAGTAATTTCGGGGGCGCCTGCCGAGGGCTTCCGAGGCGCCACACCTGGCTTCGCGGCGCTTGTCCCCGCGAATCCGATAGTGGGGGCGGAGGGGGGGCGAGGGTTGCAGAGTCGGCGGGGTCAACGCTTTAATCCTTCCAGCGAGGCAAGATGCCTGATAGACGTGCGTCCATGCGACTTTATATATTCAAAACAACATTTTTTATTTACATTTCACTCGCTGATAATTTAATTTCGTTTCCAAAATAACAACCAACAGCTTTTTATAACTGGCGTGCTAAAATACGAGTGTTCCTTTTTTTTTTCGAGTCGCGCGTAAAAGCGTTTCGTCGCACATTCACCTCGCACATACAGATAAACTAGTATTTTCGCATCCGGCTCTGATGATGGAGCATCTCGAGTTACTCAGTCGATGCCCGCAAATTTTAGATTCGAAAGGGTTAGATGAAAACGTTAATGCTGTCGTCGAAGCTCAAGGGTTAGTTAATCAATTGCACAGGCGTGATCTGTGTAAATCCGTAAGGGCCTGTAGTAGCACTACACGATGCCGCTACCTAGTAATCAACGCTCGGCGCCGGTAGAGCATAAATTTTTCTCTCGTCGTCTAGAGATTAGCTTCCTCTTGTTTGTTCTTCATTTTTGTTTTGTTTAGTGATGGTTTTTACAGCGCAAGAGCGGCGCATTTTGTTGAACAAACGATAACCTAACATATTTGAATTTCTTTGCAGTACTACTAGCGTGACGTAGTGAGCATTATCTGGGTAGTGGTGTCATCACTAACGCAGCCATATTTAATAAACGATTGTGAAAGCTTGAGACTGGACGAAGAAAGCTTTATACAAATTTTAACTAAAGAGTTGCCCTTTAAAGCTTACTACAATTCTTTCTACATGCCGCAAAAACTGCATGATTTATTTTCTGACAGGATGATGACGAGTTGAAATGTTTTTCGACGCTGTAAAAAAGACTGGAGAAATCAAAGCAATACAAGCAAATGTTAATTATTCACTATGAAACGTGGCCGCATTTTCATTAAACAAATAAATTGAGAATGTGTTATTTCGAATCTAAACGGATCTTTTTTTTTTCGGGCGTTAATCGAATCAACAACCTGGATCGTTCGTTCGACAGCTTCGTAGGAATAATACTTCGAATGATTCCGGATCGAGAGAAGACGAACTGTATTCAGAAGGAGAGTGATAGTAAGTACCTATTTTCTTTATCGTAAGTTAAGTAATTAGTTTTACCAGGAAAAGTATGTACAGAATGTCAAAACTATCATGCTTTATAAATAAAATCAATAAAGCTAAATAAAGCTCACAAGCGGTGCGCGCTGTTTTAACGTATTACAAGGCAAGTCCGTTCAATGACTTATCTTTTGTTAACAGCAAAGCCTGGGGTTTGATGCTGAAGTACTATCTTCAGCGTACAGCTGGTCCGCAAAGGTGGGTGTCCGCTCCGATTGGAAGCAGGATAGAAACACACGGCTCTACGAGCACACGAGGTGCACACGCTGCGAAGAAAATTCACACAGTTATTGTCACACGTGGTGAAAAAATAATAGCGCTTCACAAGAACGACGAGCAGCCAAAACTCGGCCGCCGGCGCCGCCTATTTGCAATACGGCAGATTGTGTTCATATTGTTAATAATTACTCTTAACTGACAATTCTAGTGCGTCCCCTCTTTCTCAATGTAGTAGGACATGAACATGTATAGGAAAAATTCTACCAACATCATAATGTTAATTTAACACTAGCTACGTAAATAATGATTCTACCCACTATTAGTAATAACAAAGTGCATCAACATGCGTTTGGAGTAACTTAAACTTTAAGATTTCCCTTCGCTTATAAATTTCTCTCAAATGAACTACAAGCAAGTATATATGTACTTCTTTATTGCTGCCTATCACTTATAGAATGAATTAAGGAAAGGTGAAGTATACTCGGCTTGGAATTCAGAAATTTGCATTTAAACTAACCTTGTGACACTAACATTTGTATTGCTTTTGCTTTAAACAACAACTGATGCGTCACGCTACAATATGCCGCGATATTTCCATTCTGTACTCACATTCTTGATTTAATTTTTTATTAATTTTTCCCTTTCAAACTTCTGTCATTTATATCGAGGTAACATTGGGTAGCATTTTATCATCGTATGTAATTAGTCGCATTAAGTATACCATTAGTAAACACAGTGGTTCCCTTAATCTTTTAAATGGCCGAATTTCTGAGGTCTTTGCGGTTTTTGCTACTAAAGCTTTTCTCCACAATATTTTTTTCGTTTACCCAGTAAGTCTCCTGCAAAAGAAAAAACTAATATGAGAACGCATACTCGTGTCATATATGTATAACCGTCTACTTATTATCACATCAAGTCTAATGCTGACCTTAATGTGCACTTCCAGACATTTGCCTTGAAATGACAACGAAACTTAAACGTCTAATCAGCGCAGAGGACTAAACAAAAATCCGCAGATTATGGGCACAAAAAGTTCTGCAGAGACTTAAACCACCTTATTTTCTCCCTGGAACGAACAACGCCTTCCGAATGTCACGACACAACATAACCTTTGCCTCTCTCCACAAATTATTTTGAACTGACATTTTTCAAAATTAAAGGCCTAAAATTATACAGATAAGAGAAAACGCGCATCTGTCCGTTTGTCATATTATCTTCTGAAGCATATTTACCCTCTCTTGCGGAGTTCAAATAGGCTTTTTGTAAAGAACTAATTATCATATGTCCATTACAAAAAAATGGGAAAAAAAGAGAAGCAAAAAAGGAAAATGTTGGAGATCCAGATAAAAACTGTAATAGGCTTGCGCCATTTTAATTTCCTTAGGACCCTAATTTTACGAACTTTTTTTCACCAACGATTCTAGAGGTTTAGCGATCGCAAGGATGAGCAGTGTTTGCTTCGGAGTTGCAAAAACTACCACACACATGCACACGTTCGTAAAATTTCAGAATTGGCTCTCCACAAGTAAAGGAAGCGTTGTGAATCAGACCATTTTGACACTCGAAGTCAAGAGAATTCTAACCAAAAATTAGCAGACACGATTTTTGATCAATTGCTTTGCATATCATTGGAAGAAAAGCATTCGATTTTTGTAAGGGTTTCCGCCATTTCTGGGCCGTCATGTTCGAATGAAGCCTCTGTAGAGGGTCCATGTGCCTATTATGGCGGCTCGCAGCGGCGCGTCTTAGAATGCGCTGGAAACCGCCGGATCGGCTTAAGCCGAGCCTGTCCCGTTCCCAGAATCGTAAAGCGGAACGCGCGTTCCGGGCTCGCGTCGCGTCGCGTCGCCGCGCGGTTTTGGCACGGCCCTGGAGGCCGGATTCCCGCGCCGCCCGCCCGCCCCAACGCGCGCCACCGCCGCGCAGGCCCGCCCGGCCCGCGCCGCCCCGCGCCGCCCGCGCCCCCGTCGCGCCCTTCGCCGGGCGCCCTCGGGGCTAGGCTTCTGCCACACGTCTAAAAAAGTGGACTATGTCCTGAATATCGACAAATATGCCCCGCTATTCCGCCACATTTTCCTCTTAAGGTCGTTTTTTAACAACTTGGTCATACAGCGCCCACTGTGATTGTTTTCACTGTAGTGGGAACTGTAGAAAGAACACGCAAGGACAACACGAACACAAACAAACATCCATGCCCGAGGCGGGATTTGAACCTGCGACCTTTCGAGCCGAGGCAGACTTAACACCTCGACTATCCAGGCCGGCAGATTTTTCTTTGTTTCTGTCAAATGTCGTGAAAATACTTTGTTATAATTCCACACAGACCTTAAAAACTTCTTGTGTACTACATCACAGAACTGTGCACTGCAAAAGAGAACGATAGCGGCTACTTCCTTCGTTAAGCATATATTGTTATTTTTGTCTTGCAATCTAAAAACTGAAAAATTGATAAACAAATGTACTGTGTGTTTTGGATCGAAGTGCATCTATCTCTCTCACAACAAAAGATTCTGAAAAGGCGAAAAGGGCTCAGTCAATGACAGTTTTAACATTTAACAAAATCATGCTTTATTTAATACTAGCAGAACCGGGGCATTGCTTCACAATTGCAGCTGTATTACAATCTCACACTAGTGGGGACGTGATTGTTACTAACTGTGCTAAAATTCTAACAGATGAAAGACTTTCTCGCAAGTATGGATTTGTTTTATATGCTGGTTTATACATGTTTGTCAAGAAACTTATTGTTAAATCTTTCTCCCTAAAATTTGGATCTGCGTTCATTAGGACACTATCACGGAGAAATTTGCTTCACGTGTCGGAGATTCAAGAATAATTCCGGTCGATAGCAGGAGCAGAATACTTGTATACACTGAACACATGCTTAATCCTTGACTGTGCGGCGGGTTGCATATAATTCAGGGGCGCTTGAGTCGTCATAAACGAATGAATCATCAACGACGCCCGTACAGACCACTCTTGAAACATCCCCATTACTAATAAAAAGAAAGTTTGAAAACGTCAGCGAAATCGGTCGAACAGTTTTTGCGTCTATGTGCAACGCACATACGCACATTTCCTTTTATTTATAAATAGATATTTTTGAAATATCATGAAATACTTCACAAATTTTTTCATGGAGAAATAAAGACATAACCTGGATAAGTCAGGGAAGTTCGTCCTAGAAAAAGAGTGGTCACCCCGTAAGTCTTAAAAGTGTGGAATGTAATTTACCTCGATCTACTATTCAGTTGTGTTTTTAAATGGATAACGAATTTCTTCAGTACGTATTGCAGGGAGTATTTTTTTTACATAGAGCAGCAAAACAAATAATAATATATTACAAATTTTCTACTTTCAACAAAAACAAAAACAAAGTGAAAATATAATATTGTTTTTCCCTTTTCTACTTATCCTAAGCCGTAGCTAGGTTGTGGGATGCCCCAGCGCAGAAGGTCGAAATACGGCCCCCATTTACAATGAACGTGAATTTAAGTTTTAAATGTAATTGGTATACGGAAATAACATGGCTGGTGCAATGGAGAAAATAAGCATGGAGCACCATTCGTTTTATTCTTTGTCGTTATCCGCTCGCGGGACCCTTATTACGGTTCCATTACTTCAAGGGACAGGGCAAAGTCTCGGTTACACCAGTCTAGCTACGCCTGATGAACAACGGGCACGAAAGAGAAGCGAATTTGTTATTTATCAGTTGCAATTTATCAGTTACAATACTTGTAATTATTGTAATCAGTTGCTGTATATCAGAAAGAAATTAATTATCAAATTCATTTGATATTTTTTTGTAATCAATGAGATCTTATTGATGATTATATCGACTCCTTGGACTGCGAGAGGCGGCTCAGGGCATCAACTGATCTCACTGCAGTGCCTCTGACAGGGAGGTCCTAGGTTCCAGTCCCGTCGCTGGCAGGATTATCGACACTAGTCAAATAGATTGGTCGAGTTCTGTCGCTGTCTGGAGGAGAATTCTACAGGCCAGCTGCTCTTATCGGTAGTTTTACGTGGTTTCTTCATTCAATATCAGTCAAATGCCGGAGCAGTCCCCTAATAACAGGCCACGGACCGCGCGCGAACTTTCCTTCCCATTCCTTGTTCAATCCTCATCTCTTACACTTACATGCACTACTCTACCACACATGTCAGGAGACAGACCAGGAGCGTAAAGCTTGCCCCGGCTGGGCCGGTGGCTCGCTGGTGGGAGATACCTGGGTGGGGAAAACCCCGCTAGCCGACAGTAGGGCGGCGCCGGATCTCGCCATCCAACGGGGGAAAATCACCGCCTCCTCCCGAGTGAAAAACTAGCACTACATTCACGGGACAAATGACCTTAGCAGTTGACGCACCCGGAATGACTAGTAATCAATCAAACGTCGCTTTGGTCGCCACTGGCCCCCTTCAAAATTTCATATATTCCCAAGGGATCGATACCAATCCTGTTGGTAACCCGTGTCGGAGGCAAAGAAAGTGTTTCGCTAAACGTTGACTGTTTTGTAAATTTTGAATTTTATGAATATTTATTAATTTTGTACTTGTAAAATAAACTATTTTCTAAGTATATTTCTTCGTTTATCTTAAAAATGACGATTTTTGACACGTTGGGTTTCTTGTGCACTGACAATAGGAACATTCTGTCAATTGTACTGCTTACCTGCAAGCTTCCAGTTTTTTTATAATTTTACTATTCAGATTTTCTGAAAAATAATGATTTCGCGTCAATCTGTGCTGATAAATTCTAGGAGAATGATCCTGTATTTTTTAAGTGGCCAACGTTCCTACTTTATCAAACCGGGCGTACATTTAAGGGCTATAGCATTACAGATCATTATATAATACGGTCGTTCCTTATCGTGTAGCCATATAATCTTATTGTATAATCTACAGATCATTGAGAATTTTAGACATTTACTGTTACGAGATAAGTGGGCGAAAGTCTTAACCCTTTTAGGAGAGCAGATACAAGCCTTCACCATGTATTTTATCTTAATCCAATCGGCTGGAAGGATTTGTTCGTCAAGGGAGGATTGAGATGGAGCCAAAAAGAGATACCAAAATAACAGTGAGCAACGCGGTTCAGCAAGATAATTTGCAGAAACTTGTCTGGGGTCATATTCCTGCATTCCGTTCCCATCCTTTCCGTAGCGTTACGTTGTTTCTTTGTATATATTCTTTGGTGGCCAGCTGCTACCAAATAAAAGTTTAAAGTGTTTTAAATGGTTTGCACTTTTTCATAGTTCTATTCTGTTATATCCACTTAACGCAACAAACAGGAACGAAAAACTACTCTTAACGGCCACCGTCCGTTAAGGATTTAACAGTCCGCTGTCGGTTCAGAATAATCGAAACAAATAAAGTTGTAGCTAAAGATGGCCACATTTACTTTCATAATTGTTATTTACTGTTTATACGATTTTTGTTCGCTGGTACAGCGTAAAGAGGTGATAATCAAACGACCGATAACACTAGTAACAGACTCAGCTATTTACTCTACAACGTCCAAACTACAACGTCCAAACTTACTCTACGACGAATAAGTCCGGCTCTTGCGACAGGTTTTCATTGCCTGTTCCCTTTGCTTTCCGCGGGCGAGTTGGCCTCCGTTGTTTACGTTCCGAACAGCGACGGCTTTCTTCGGCTAATTAGTGGGCCGCCCCCGCTGGGAGGCTGGCGGGACCTGCGGGCGCGCGTGTGGGCGCGGGCGGCGCCTGACGTCTCCATCGCCCGTCGCCCTAATGGAGTCGCCCACGTGGGCAGCGCCTTAATTGCCCAAATGCAGATAGCGGCGCGAGGAGCGGGCGGCGCCCGGCCGGGCTTCTTCCCGTCGCGGCGGTCGTTTTGTCCCGCGCCCGTCACGCCGCGCCGCCGCCACCCTCACTACCCGCCGCACCCCGCTCCCGCTCAACGCCCGCTACCCGTCCGCCCGCCGCCCCGCTACCCGCCGCCCGCCCGCTACCCGCCGCCTAGCCGCCCCCGCCCACTACCCGCTCGCCCACTGCCCCAACCTTCCCTACCCCGCCGCCCGCCACCCGCCCCTCGCGCTAGCCGCCGCCCGCCGCCCGCCGCCCGCCACCCACTCACCCGCCGCCACTGCCCAACCTCCCTGCCCGCCGCCCGCCACCCGCCGCTAGCCGCCGCCCACGCACAGCGTATAAAAGGCCATTCCAAATGGAAAACGTTCAGGTAGACGTGACCATACAAACATGAACTTTTAACGCGCACGTATCATTCACAATGTTCGTCAACGTGAACGTACTCATTGATATCGATACAATAAATATTCGACACAAAAATTCTATATAATTCGACTAAGTTAAATGCTCGTTAAGTATTACGAACGACTAAGTTAAATGACCACTGTCGTGCTTTTGTATTTATTTTGCTATGAACGCCACGAATGTTTTTACGGACTGTTTCCTGATCAATGATGATGATGGTGTATGCCAATTTATGGTTTTAGAAACTGCATCTGTTTCCGTCTACCAAAAAAGTTAGACTTTTTTTGGATATTGGTGCAGTAGATGATAATGCGTTGTTCTCACATCGCGTTAGCGGGAGCATGACTACTTGCAGCTTGCGAACTTTCACGGTAACGTCTGGTGTTTTAGGTTCACTTTCACGTTCATAGTAACTGATGCGAATGGTTCCATTGAATAGTATGTCACCGAGATTTTGAGTTTACGGACACGGTTACGCTTAAGTTTCAAAGTAAATGAACATATTGCAAACAAGGTGCGGTCCCTGCTCCTCAGAATGTTTATCGCAAAGGAAAAATTTGGAGGCTAATATTAACATCCGTAGTTTGCATGGATAACAAATTACAAGACGTCGCTTGTAAGGGTACTCAGGAGAAAAGATTACTTATATCCGGTCTATCTATATTAAGAAGTAATATTCCGAAATTACCTGGTCATACTCGTGTACATTGGTAATAATATTTTAATAATGTCGTCATAGGTGATGTTCATTTCGAATTATTTAATGTTGAAATACTGGAGCGTGTATCGGGAGCGTACTATGAAGTATTACGAAAAGAAAGACCCAATTAAGAAACACTGTCCATGTGCGCTGTGAACGTGACACACATTACGGAATGCCTGACCTGCGGTATCACCTTGCTCTTCAACCAAGACGGGGGCGGTCCGAAACGCATAACGAGCCGCCAGAGGTCACGTGTGATTCATGGACTCGACCCTCGTGAGATTCGGAAGCTTACAGAGTAGCATACGTGACAGAATAACGCCTTTACAATAAAATGAATTGGCCCCTGTAGCTGATGATGCTTTTTTAATGAATTTCGAGACTGTAATACTATTGCTCCTAATAGTGCAACAAATGTGACATGCCAAAAATTACTAGGTGAATTTTCATTATTTAATTTATTACATCGGAATTGTACACATTTTCAAGACAAAACTAATTAGATACTTTCGTGGTAAAGCACAAATTTCTTTAGTGGATTTAGTACGAAATTGTGAATACAGATATCTACGAATTCAAAACTCGAGATCGTAGTTTGCCATATGGATTTGATTTTCTTCCTTCTCTTTCTACAACTATTTATTTTGTCATGAACGACCACATGTTGTCATCGGCTGTCCCTACACGATCGAGCTGATCAAAGCCGCTGTTCGCGTTCCGAATGCGTGGGCGCGCGCGCGCGCGTAGTGTTTTGGAAGGCGAGCGCGCCGGTGTTTGAGGTCAGTGATGGCCCGCTTGACTAAGCCATTGCGCTGTCGGACGGGGCAAATTGATTTGGTGGACGTACATGGCTGCGCTGGAGGCCGCGGGAAGGCCGCCCGGGGAGCCGGCGCCCGCTGCCAGACGCCCGCCTGCACGGGGAAAGCTCGCGCTGGCTTTGGCTTCGGCTTCGGCTCCGGGCCGCCGCCGGGGGCAGCACACGCACATATGGCACGGAGTCCCCACGTACACAGAGCAGCGCTTTCCTTGGTGCCGTTTTATGCCCAGAGGTCTCGAAGTTCGAAGTGTGTCATATTGTATGTGTTGGTAACCACCAAACAAAATCAACATTAATGTACTAAAAACAACAACAAAACATCATCATCAATGGTTATTACTTCTCATCAGCATCTGAACGCTGTGTGAGAGGTTATCGAGTGAGAAGGTTTTATCCGCGGCAGTTGTATTCAGTTGCCACGGCAGTTCGAACTCGATATTGTGTGTGTTGCATTCCACTAAAAATCAGTGATAATATACTTGAAAATCCCCATAATCATTTTATGGTTATCATTTCTCATCAGCATCTGAATGCTGTGTGAAGGGGCTGTCCGATGAGAGGGTATTAAACGGCGGTCTTTCAGGTTACGCTACTCTCTGCATCTAGGGACTCAAAATTAGAAGAAGCAATTGGAGCTCTGAGGACAACACCTTGGAACCTCAGAGTTCGGTAAACGCAGCGCTCTAGACGGTTTAGCCAATGTTTCGATTCGATGATTGACGACCGAAATTATTCGAAAATATGTAATGGCAATGTTGAGTAGGACGGCGTCATCCCCCAACAGTCATGATATTATTGATTTCCGATTGCAAAACCTTCGACTCCAAGGGACAGCTAGTGCTTAATTCACAGTGAACACTTAAAATGATTGTTCCTTAAAAGATCTATTCTTATTCACAAACAGCCCTTGTTCTTAAACGTGCGGGTAATGAGGAACCACGCATGCGTATTAGAGAGATAGCACATTCGGTATCTTTATCGGTTTGGGTTATAACGCAGCGTTCACTTCCACAATACAAAACTATGGCAATTATTTCACTGAAAATCCTTTTGCGATAATTTCCGTCATATTTTTGCAATCGTTTCGCTCTTTGCTTCTAGACTGAAATTTTGAAATTCCCCGAAGAAGACTTTGAAGGCCATGCAAAGCCCCCCAAGAGGCCCCGAAGAAGGCCATGCAAAAATGGCTAACCGGCGAATGATTTGGTGCCGCGGGCGGAGAAGCCTGCCCACGGATTTAATTAATTTCAGTTTTGCATTATCGCTTCAGTATTCTAACATTCACAAACTGCAAGTACTAAATAAAGCTAAAAAAGAAACAAAACTCTTCATTCTCAGAGGCTAGATTACTGAATGATAGTGCCGTGTTCTTCGAATTTGGAAGATTGTGCATCTCAACGAAACTGATTAATCGCAATAGCAACTTTTGATAGTTCACTGAGCCTGATTTTTCCTCTGAAAGAAAGATATGAATCAAAAATTGGATGATATAATAAGTAGTAAAAGTATTTATGTCTCTTGATTAATCAACATTCATCAGCGGTAAATATATTTTTGAACATACGTATATTCCATGCAGTAAAGCGTGAGTAGTTTAGTTAACAATGTGGATTTCCCAATAAGATGTCTTTTAATGACTATTTTGTAAAACAGATCAGAATATATAATGTACAATGAATTTTCCCAACATTTTATGACAAGATTTTTTAGGTAGGCTGATTGGTGGAGTCGTGTTTGTACTCTCAATTCCAAACTTCCCTGAGTTAAAGCACACTCCACTCATCCTTTGTGGAGGATGCTGAAGACGCTCCCCCGCCGGATGAAGCTGGGTAGATGTCCGGGTGCGGCCACTATGGTACTTATCATGACTCTGATTGCTTCTCCTTCTCACCGGTATGACCCATGAGTCCTTAAATTCGGAGGGTAATTTGCTAAATCGCACCAGCGTAGGCCGTGGATCCTACCGTGCTTAGACCGGAATTAGCAGGAAGAGAGACCCATGGTTGCACCTACGTACCACTCCTCAGTTGTGGCGTGATGATATTAGCCCCCCCCCTCCCACAATGGCAGGAAGACGGTGCCGAGGAAAGGTACCGCACATGTGAAATGTAAACACGGCCTAAAACACATGCAGGCCGGCCTGGAAATTTGGGATTAGGTTAGAAAGTTAATGCATGGTGAGTGAGAGAGCCCACAGGTAAACACCCACGCCCAGTCACGATTCGAACCCGCAGCCTTTCTGTCCACGACCACCAGGGCTCCCCCGCGACCTCGAACTGCTGGTCGCCCTTAAGCTTTTTGTATTTTTTGTTATAAATGAAAACAAAAAAGACAGGCCGACCTGTAAAACATCACAAAATATTCCTGGCAAAAGTTTTCATTCCCTGATAACCCGTTTTCAGTGTCTTGAGAAAATCAAACAGTTTACTAAAAGCGTTAAATACGACGCTTTTCCTAAAAAAAATAAACGCGTAAACGTATCAGGAAATGCAAAATGATTAAAGAAAACACAGGAAGACTGCTGTAGGGCCAAAAGAACTTCATTGGAAAAACGAAGTCATGACAATACTTAATTTTTATTTGTATTATTAAATGGTATTCAAGAGAGCAACATTCACGAGGACAAGCAACAGCTCTCACGTCTTGTGGCAGAGTATGAATCAGTAACATCCTGACAGATTATTTGACCGAGTTAAGATGAGAAGAAAGTACCTTCACTAGTCAAATTGAATTGAAGTGATTTTAAAAAAAACTGAAGAAAAAATCCTCTAAAAATCCGAAGGAGCCTCGGTTACCGAAAACGACACATTATGATTATGCTGTCGGCTATCCGTAAGACAGATTATAAGGATTAAAAAGGCATTAGGCTTCCGATTCGTAAATGAAGTAAAACTTCAGCGCTACTTTGACACGTGTCACGAAGGGAACCGTAACGATGAGTGACAACGTAAAACTTTCAATCGTGGACGCGTGAGGTTATGCATTCGCCTGGAGTGGACATTGAGAACGACAATATTCCTCGCTGTTGGCGAATATCTGCGCGACAACCCCTTGTAGCTCGCTATACTTTGAAGGGTTATCGCTTAACATATTTCTACTTTTGTAGAACTTACTCGAATGTTTATCTCATTGCCAGCACTTTGTACTGACTTGTAGTACTGTCATTAAAAAATCTGGACCAAACGAATCTATATTCGAATAAAAGCGTAAATTGTCCGGAAATTAAGCAGCCTCTAACCAAGAGAGGTATCAGTGGTTTAGTTAGACACCCAAGTACTCGAAAAAATACTAAAGCAATAAAACAGTTTCGATTTGAACTACAAAATGCAAATATTTATGTTAATACACAATTCATCATATGTGGCGTTTGTCCACATTTTCATATTCACTGCGTAATGCGATGCAGCGTCATGCGATGAGAAAGAAAGAAAAATGCTTCAGTTTTCACGCGTGTTATTTAAAAACAACTAAGTTCTGCTGTTCCAGGACCATTTTCTTTTTTTATTAAATCTATTATATATAATAAACTGATTTAATTCATAATTATAATTTAATGATATAATATATCCTTTTTACAATTAAATTATATAAGCACTGGTTTTAAAACGTGCGCTTTATTTCAAAATGCTAGTTTAGTAGTAAATAGAATACGGCAAATTACGTCTTTCGAATTGATTACTGTTTCGTTCAACTAGTCTACTATTTCTTCACAAAGTACCTTTCATAACTTTCCTTTTTACACTGAAGCAAATTGTGAATTAAGTCTCGACTACCAGGAGAAACGGATCAGTGGTCAGCGGTTGTAAAAATATGCTACAATAGCACGATGACAAATTGCAGTTGTTGTAGAGTGAGAAGGAAATAATGTATCTTTGACAGATATTCCCGTCAGAAGAGATTCAGTAAGCGACGAAGGCTGAAGACAACACAATGGTCATCCTGTGTTTGTGTTTCTTCTCACGTGCGCTTCCACACGCCAAACTCTTCATTCACGGCTTTATGTTGTCTGCACTGCAAAACGTACATGACCGTGCACCTCAAGACACGCAGACAAGTTAAAAATGTACATCAATTAATGATACAACTTTGCAACGCGATGTTTTTATTGTCCATCTGGTCACGAAGTAGACTGAGTGCAACATGTACTTTTGAGGGATGAATTATGATTGTGTGGATGTGTGAATTATGTGCTTTTCTGAATCTAATTCGAATCGCGCCTCTTTAGAGTAGACTTTAACTTTTTTATATTTAAGAGTTAAAATGTGGGTTATAAAAACCTTTTTTGAATAAAATGAATATGGCTTTTCGTTTTTCAGCGACTAGTTGAAAAACGCGTCAGTACCTGTGGAATGCGAGTAGAAAAGTGTAATAAATTCAGATAAATTCAGTATTATTTTCTCAACATTTCTCACCTGATTATGGCTCTTACAATAGCGCAACTACCACAATTCATTTATTAAGTTATGTTATTATCAATTGCATTACATAATTGAATAATAATATATAATAAGTGAAATAATTTATGTATAAATAATTGTATGTGTTTAGATAAGGAAATAAAGTAGTTAATTGTTTTGATTAGCTTGGAAGCTATAACTGAGCTGAAATTCCTTTTCGAGAAAACGAACAAAAATGTTTAAGGTTTGAAATCTCATCAGAGCAGACCGTTTTCATTCGGAAAGCTCACCAAAATATAAAGATCGCTATGCGGTATTGACTTTTTATGGATACTGAGGAATATTGTCGACATCCACAAGGAACATGGCAATGTAATCTTATTTCTCTACATGCTGATGTGGATAATATTATTCTTTTATGATATCCTGGCATTTCCTACACTTTATAGACTGTTGCAATGTTTTTTCGGATGTTATTACAATATAACAAGAGAAATTTCATTGTGAATATTACAACAGAGAATGAATTGGATCATATTATTACTTGTTGCAATACCAAGGTCTTGTATTGAGATGATTGGATTTTCGATTTCCATATTTCTTCACAGCATGCGGAGAGGTCTAAAGGAAAAGTACATTTTCGTGGATTCTTCCATTACAAACTTTTAGTGATTTAAGAAGTCTCCCAAACGTCTGTTGATAGGATTCTTTCTTAGATGTTTTCAATTTTTTATTACAGTGTTGAAAGGAGTTGAAAAATCGCTATTAGTCTTATAGCTTCACACTGTCCACATTATTCAGAAATTAACTGCAGGAAGATCAGATACTAACGCAACGTTGCCAAAATCCTATTAGGAATACGGACCTGATAATGTAATTGAAACGGAAGTTATTGGCGTATGGAAAGAGGGTCAGTGAAGGGTCGTTGTGGGTGGCTGATCAGGTCAATGAACGGTATCAGGAAAAGCAACGAGAAGATAATGGGGGGAAAGAAGGGTCCTTAGCCATATGTTGAAGAGATGCTCCTATATTTACTTGGAATTTCTCCGTAGATGTTCTTAGTAGCTTAGAGTAAAGCGTTAACAAATCTTACCTAAGGACCTCGGGATCGGGGACAGCTCCGGAACACGATTCCAGTTCCGGGCTCACGAATACTCGTTTCTAGCACTGATAAAAAAACCGCTAAATTCCGTTCTGGAGCGGCGTGGTACCGTGTGGTTTTTGGGCCCTTCGGCCGGCGCCCGCCTGCACTGTGCCGG
>BOPP01000065.1:865202-877643 GCA_017312745.1 Gryllus bimaculatus | reverse complement strand
TGTCAAATAGAAAATTAGCGAAGCGTCAACTAATGAGATTTAGGTCCGTTAGATGTCATCGTGTAAATAGAAATTTAAGACTGTCATAGTGGATCTCGCGACCACTTACCAAGTCTCCCACTAGCCTTAGATATTTGTTCACCAGCTCTCTGATCCCCGTTTATTACATGTTATCTGCCCTTCTTCGCGCAATAACAAACTTCTCTTACCCTAGCCCATTCGTGTTCGCTAATGTCAACTTCATCCGGTAAAAGTCCGGAGAATGAATTGAAGCAATTCCCATTTAATCCATCTCATTCTAGATTATATGAATATTAAGAGATTAGTTCAGGCATTAGCCAATTTCGGACTTTTGCCGTAAAAAATATTAAAGAAAAATCCAAATTTTTAAGTTTTACAATATGCTCCACTTTTAATCTAGAGGTACCAATATTGGTGTGTAGGGATGCTCCCTCAACTTTCGACTGCCTCAGTCCAGTACCATCGGCGTGACATATTTGACTTGAGTTTTGAAAGACGACTTAGTCCCTTGAGGGTCCACAATCTCTCTCCTCTCAAAACGTATTAATTGGTTCAAAGAAGAAGAGGTTTTACGTTGTATCCTCTTATCATTAGATCAAAATTGGTCTTGTACTTTGAATTTCTGAAGATTTCACAATTGAATTCAATAATTTGACCAACGAACACTATTTGTGAAAGAAACGAACACGAAAGGTAAAATAAATGTTTTCTGTAAGCTGCTGCATAATGCCAGTTAACGTTTTGAAAGACGTTCCTGATCTAATTAATCATTAAAACTATTGTAAAAATCACTCGAAATACATATTTCTGGTGATAGTCTTTCACTAGCAAGATGACTATTAGTATGTATTACAGTCGCAATATAATAAAAATAATTTATACTACGTTTAAACTTAAAATTTAAATTCTAGAAAATCTAAAATAAAAATTGAGTGAATTTGTGAAGTTTTTTTTAATTTTGGAAGAATTTGTGAAGCACTTTTTAATTTTCGTCACCAAAATTTTCATACACTGTCAAAACTTTTGAGTTCGTTTTTATTGTATCATCTTTTTATGGGACATTGACCTTATTCTTAATTTGCTCGTGCAATATCCCACTCCGAGCCGAAAACTCACAACGGCAACATTTAACAAAAACACTAGAGACCAGAGTAACCTCACTAACTTTGTCAAGAATCTCGTTTGTCCTTAGACCAGCACAGGAGCAACTTGCAAAACTGGCCAATAAATTCTCTCTCGTCAGTCCATTCCCCGAAACAAAACGTGAAAAAAGGCGTGGAAAGGTTCTCGTTCTAAACAATGCGTTGCCCTCGCAACGCGTTTGTTTTTTCTTCGGAGGCGCCCCGAGAGCCGACCGACATAAAGAGCTTCTTTTCTCGAGGCCTCAAATGAGTTTCTGAGAAGAGCTCGCGAAATTACCTGCCAGCTAGCACAGATATACGAAAGAAAATCTTTTAGAGTGGCAGACACCTTAAACACAGTGTACAACGTTCCACTCGCCTAAACAAAGAGAAAACAGCATCATACTTTTCTTGAAAAATATTAATTCAGGGGATTGAATTCCAAACAACAATATAATTTAAAAGAATTGAGACGAAATTGTTAGAAAAAAATCATTTGTTAATTAAGGTCAAAGTTACAAGCTTCGAGGAACCGTATTTGAATTTTTTCTTTGGATTGCGGAAAACGGAGTAACTAATTGAAATGGGTTCACTCACCGCGAATAATTTCAGAACATTCTTTACACGTGTAAATATTGTGACAATCTTAAAAATGTTTATTCCTCTTTTCTAATAGGTCGCAATAAAATAAGTATTATTTTCTTTAATACTCTGCTGTACAAAAAAACAACAACAATTAATACAGCAGAAATGCGACTTAATTTTTGTAAATTCTTGCTAATACATTGAATATCATTATGCAGTTTGTAGTCTCCAGAGTTTTGAAATCCCTCACTTCAGCCAAGGGCACGCACTACTTCCGCATAGCCCTATCTCCCCTGCTCTCTTCGGACCGTTGTGGAGTCCGTTTCCTCCGGTGACAGAGGCGCTGCCGATGCATGGCCAGGCGTCTGCTGGCCTGCCACCCGCGGTCCATGCGATCTCGTCTGAGCGCTGCCTGAACTCCCGTCCAATACAACATCCAACGTTCAACGCCCAGTCACGTCTTTTTGTAGGGACACTACAGAGAAGAAAGAGACTTGGAGTAGAAAATGGATGAGCAAGATATGTAAATGAATTAATAAAAACATTCTTTCGAAATGGTTACGATTTACTTCTGTTCAAAACAATTTTCGATAGTTTACAATTAGTAGGTTCAAAACTTAATGATTTGACGATATTTAGATTAGACACTAAAAAAGGCTTGTGCGCCTTTTGGCTGATCCACGCACTGAGGATGAACGAGGGAGAACGACACACTAACCAGGAAGGACTGACCAGTAAAGAGTGTAAATCTCGTGGCTGCTCGTCGTATCTAGTTTTATGGTTCTGAAACGCGCCATATTCGTCAAATGGTTTCCAACTTCACTCTGCAGAATGTAAATTGCGACTGTGTGTGTGGACGGAGAGGACACGCAAGGACTGATCGGGACCAATGACATTAGTTCACAGAGTGGAATCGGAGGTCACAGAGTCCACATGGATCAAGCGGCAAGCTAAATGAAGTTAATAACCCACTGCCTATTAGAATTGCACAATCGAATTCACAATGAATGTTTGGCAAACTCATTTGAATCGCTAGTTACACGCGTCGGTATACAGTTATGTCAGTCAATAAATGCATTTTGGAGGCGGTAATGATGAAATGTTCCAGAACAGGAAAGAGAGGAAGCAAAATCCATTTGTATGGTAAGACCTTCTTTCAGTAGATCCAAAGCATTCACGAATTTACGATTATTAACAGAAATCTTAATTGCTATGAAATTGCTTCATGGCGCAATGCGTTTTGAATGGAAAATTTCAAGCGCGAAGACAATATTTAACCTGAATCAGTACAGTATGCATTTGGAATGCCAGTTTCTTTTACTTTCTCGCCATACTTGCCTAGAAAAGAAAAAAGTATTGTAATGCTGCCGCAAAATCGGCGATTTTTCAACAAAAAAAACTGGTATGGGGGGCCGTGTTATCCTCAGAGTGGAAAACTCTTGTTCTTAATGTAGAAAATTACTTTCTCTAACACATAGTGTAGTCATAATCCATGTTTTGTGAGTCTTTGATTCTGAAAAACTGATTGAGGGTAAAACGTCAGTCAGTGATCGACGCTAGAGAAAACGATCAGATTTTCCCCAAAATTGATATTCCTCCATCGATCTGGGGGAATTCGAGGTCCTGATATTTTCAAACGGACATTTTGATTTTTGGTGTACTACTCTATAATGAACATTTTCAATTGTTTTTCAAAAAGTCTCTAAATGTTTTGATTACGCCTTTTCCTAAGCAAGGTTTAAAATTCGCGCAGGTCTTTTTCCTGTCTAACTCACTAAATTTTCTAAAACTGCAAAAGTTAGAACTAATTCAAGAAAGTGTGTGCTATTTAGAACCTCTAGTTTTCATCGGGAGTTCTTTTGGGATTAACCTCATTACGTAAGTGACCTTCGAAACTGATTCCATCGGCCCCCTTGACAATTTGTTTTCTCGCTCGATTCTCTCTGTTCTCCATCATTAACCTTTGCATTCAATGTTATCTTGTGTAAAATCTTAATACATCTTAACTCACCCGCTCTCAAGTAACTATGAAGGAAAATATTGTCTAAGATGTTTTCTATGCTAAGCCTCCATTGAGAAAATTGATAAAAACTCAAATCTAGCCGAGATAATAAACTTGTGTGAAAGTATTCACAAACAATAATTTGAAGTGACCGAATTAAAAGAGTATTTAATGTCCAGCTATTACGATGATCGATGTAAATAAACATTCCGAAATATCCAATAAAATCATTAAAATATTATGTACTAAACATTCTTGAAGAATAAAAAAATATTGTCGTATTTTACATTGTAAATAAAACATGATTATATTTTAATAAATTAAAGTGAAGTGTGATATTTGTGAACTGGTCACCTGCACAAACTTATGTTGTAATGGACCTAGACATTAAGAGTGGCACGATTTATCATGGTCATACAATTAGAAACTCGATTGTAGAAAGCAGCCTCCTTTTTGTGTAAAAGGGTGCGAATGCAATGATTTATGGCCAGAGTTAGCAGTTGACCGAACAGATTTTTCAATTACTCTATCTCGAGCGATATCGCGTGTGTGAAAAACAAGACGCGTTCGGGGCACGGGCGACCGGGTGAGAGGTCGGCGCGGGTCGCGCTGAACGTCTGGTAAGAGGAAGAATGGAAATAGAAGTGACGTAAGGAAGCCGTTCGGTTGGCCTTCTGAGATACAGTTTCTTGTTTATATAAATGGCAGAGCGATTTGCTCTGTAGGAGCAGACGCTTCAAATGCGTGTGCGACTGTCATGTTCAATCTCAACCAAATGGGTACTTCCTTTCCTACTTGCTCTAGTGCTCTACCTTGGGGGATGGACCATTTGAGACTGGAAGATGAGTCTTTTGTCCGGCCCCAGGAATGAAAGTAGTGGGCAGGATGGGGAAGGAAGATCAGGTGGCGATCATTGTTTACAGTAGTGCTCAGGCATCCGCCGGAAATGGACACGATCGATAAGTTAAATCTAGTGCAATCTAGACAATGTCAGGCCTAGGCCCAGCTATTTACTTTGTGCCCCAAATCCTCTCACTGCCGGGACTTGAAACTGGAAACGTCCAGCCTCTGAAGACATCGAATGTCCTCCAAAGGTATAAATATTATTTAAAGGGGAGGAGGCCACTTTGGGGTGGAATGAGCTACACTGGAAACTAACTTCAAAACACATTTGCAAAATTGAAGCACGTAAATATATCTAAACAATTTTCAATAGTTTCCAATTCGTGTGTTCAGAAGTGGATACATATTTTTGGAACAAAACTTAATATCATATACATTCATTGTTTCAACAATCACAAGCAGACTGAATAACTTGAAAGGACTTCCTGAACGGTTTCAGAACTATTCAGTCTGAAAAATATACAAGCCACAAGGGATCAGCTACGGTAAATGACGAATCAGACATATTTTCTCTCAGATCTTTTATAGAGGTTTTATGGAATGCGACGTTAAAAAGAAATTTCAGTAGGAAATGGTAATAATTAAGAATAAAAAAAAACTATAATTCTATTTCCATGTAACAATTTTAGCATTATTTTTAATTTCAAATTAAAGATCTTGTTGGGAATGAAAGAAATTGGAAATGAAATGTAATGAAAACGCATGAGAAAATATTTTCTATAGTCCTTACTTCTTGACTACTCTGACTTCTTTGGAATTTGTTTTTGCTACTTTCTCTTTAATATTTTCTTTTGTTTGGAGCCTTAAGCACCTAATATTTGCTTACGTTTTCACCCTACACCACATTCATTAGCTCGAGATACAAAGTTTACAAAACGCCTTGATTTTCCATTGACGTCGCCGACATTTTCTCTTGATATATTCTAGTCGCCAACTTTACGCGGCGACGGTGCCAACCACTCTTCTGTACGATTGTAGGTTCAAATCCGGGATAAGTCGCGGATGTTTGCACTTAGTGATTCCGATGTAGACAAAGGGAAACCGGCTTATATCACATCATTTCGTAATTGGCCAAAACATTACTAAAACAAGAAGAAGATGAAGAAGAAGAGAAGGAGGAGAAGAAGGAGGAGAAGAAAGAGGAGAAGAAGGAGGGGAAGAAGAAGAAGGAGAAGAAGAAGCAAAATAATAATAATAATAATAATAATAATAATAAGAAGAAGAAGAAGAAGAAGAAGAAGAAGAAGGAAAAAAGAAATGGAGAAGAAGAAGAAGAAGAAGAAGAAGAAGAAGAAGAAGGAGAAAAAGAAGAGGACTCGTCGGCGGCCGGTGAGGCGAGAGGCGGGGGCGGTCTCCAGCTCCACGCCTCCGATTGCGGGTCGCAGGGGAGCGTCGGCGGAGGGCAATGGATGACGGCGGCGGAGACGCACACAAGCGGCGGCGGCCGGAGTAACGGCGCGCGGTGGCGACGGAGGTTGGGCTGCGGTGTCGCGCCTGCTGAGATGGGCGATCGTGACCAGTACCGCGCGCGCTGCAACCTGTGGCCGGCGGGCGGGAGGGGCGGGGAGGGGGCGAGCCGCTCGCGGTCCGGCGTCCAGCAGCCTGCGCGGCGCTGCATTCCTTCGGCAGCCCGGGAGGAACGCGCGCTCCGGGCGGGCGCAACGACGTGCGGCTATTTGCTCGCCTCGGCACGTCGCGCCGCGCCGCGCCGCGGAACTAGCAAGCTCGCAATTCACCAGGTGCCTCCGCAGAGGAATGTTCCTGATACAGCGGCGCGGAATTTGCTTGCACGCTGAGCTGCGAGACACCTTTCTAAGCAAAATAAACATAGATACACTTTGAAGAAAGAAACACGAGTTCGTTGAACGAAATACTCACTGGTATCTTATCTGCAGTTATGAATTTATTGTACTCGTACTCTTTTCAAGTTTGGCTTTTAATAAATATTGAAATATGAAAGAGGCAATGTTCGAATTACGGCAATGTCGAAATTATTTGAAACTGAACGATAATAATTCACTAGGAATTCGCATAGGAGACAGGCCCGACAGCTGTAATTTTGTCGATTTTTTCTGGAACAAAATATAACACACCATTTTCTGGTATTTAAAGTACAATAAATTATGTATTTCATAAGCCAAAATCAAGTGAGAAGATATGGACATTCACATTTGCAGTATAAATATGTTAATTTCCAATATTACACATATCATCTTTTAAAATTAAAAGAAACTTGTAAAACTCTTTAAATGTATCTGTAGGGTTTTTAATTTGACCCACAACACCGTAGGTAGCACAACACGCATTGGGCTAACGTTGACTTTATAGGCGGCGAGCGCTTTATGACAAAGCCGAGAAGCGATTGGCGTGTCCACTGCCGCAAACTGAATTTCTACAAGAGGTTGTACCAATCAAGGTGGGCGGTGTCGCACGCCGGCGTACCGTTGTTATTGCCGGGATATTGAAAAATCTACATTTTCGAGACGCAACCAGATCGCAATTTCGGACACTGGGACCGACAGCCTCTTCGCCTTATTGCCGCCATAACAGAGCGGCGTGTGCGAGACCGTCGCGGTGCGAGCTCTCTTACGTAGTCATAAACTCGGGGAGGGGAGGGGGGCATTTTGATCACGTACCTTGGCAGATGTTTGTGGCAATGTATTTGCGTCAATAAAAAACATGGTGGAGTTTCACCTTTGGTCGCTCTGCCGCATTGTTAAGGCCCATTCACAATGCAAACATAAACATAAGCATGGCGTTAACATAAAAGTTAGGTCTACGTCCATTAGCGGACGCATTTACAGTGCTTATGCTCAAGTAAGACATAAGAAATGAACCAATCACAGAGCGGTAACTGAAAATCGAGAATCGAAATTGGAGCGAAGTTGATAGAAGAACTAACGCCATATGCCATGGATTACGTCGATACCTTGAAATCGATTCTCACATTCAACCTATCGTAAAACAGAATGTCTCACAGCCAATAGAAACTCTTATTTTGTTTCCGTTGATGTTAGGCATTGTGAATACTTCAGTCTATCACTTATGTTAGTGTTTATGTCTATGCGCTATGCTTAGGTTTACGTTTGCATTGTGAATGGGCCTTTAGGGCATGTCATCCCCTCGCAATTATTCGGCGGTGCCGTTTCAGTCATACGAAAATACGACAGTTCCCTAGTAGCTTGGCGTGAAATCAGTTATTAATCCCATTTGTAAATGTTTTCAAACGGCGAATATCGTAATAGTATATGGAATTTCCATATACTACTACATGAAAATTGTCCTTAAGCGAATTACTATTACGCGAGTGAGCGCCGGATGTTGCAAGGCGTACAATTGCCCCTTCTATGTTACTTGAAAATCATAATATCATAATATTGCAGTACTAGTTAACATCATGCTTTCTGAAACGTCCGATGTTTTTCAGCACACTCTATGTGCGGAAGTTTATTCATACATCCTGTTCACATTTTCCATTTAATAATTCTCAATTGAGCAAATTATATCATCATTTTTAAAATAATATTCTTTGTAACAGATTTTATCCTCGTTGTGTTGTTTTTCATGTGAATTTGGAATCTTAGAGTAGCAAGCAAACGAACACAAAGTTTGTAATAATGTCCATCTTTTGGTGAGAAATGGGAGATATTTGTGTATCTTTTCGGCAGTCGAGAACGACCTTTTTCTCTCTTCTGTTTATTTTCCTTGCGTTTCCTCCTATCTAATGCAACATAAATCATTTAATAAAAAAACAAACGATCGAGGATATTAATAGATCGACTTGATCAACATGCATCACATTGTATAAGAATAAAAGAAATGCTTATTATAAATGTGAATGTAAATAATTTTCAGCTCTGCATTAGTTACTCAGAGTTTTGAAACTAAAATCGTTTACCTAATGTTCTTTGCCGAGTGATGACGAAGATATTGCATTTCATTTAATTAGATCGTAGTTTGTTTTTATTTTGTTTCACTGTCTGACAAAGAATAATAAGGAAAAAATCTCTTCAGTCGATCAATTCACAGTGACTTATCGCAAAATACAGCCTCTAAACAATGAACTATGAATGTGAGAAGAATGGACTCCAAGAATGTGTAGAAAAACCGACAAGGGTGGATCAGGGCATCAACTGATGTCAGTGCAGTGACTCTGATCAGGAGGGATTTAACGAAACCTAGGTTTCGAATCGAAGTGGCAGAATTTTCGATAGCTAGGTCGAATTCAGCCTCTGTCTGAAAGAGAGTTCCAGCGGTCAGCTGCACTAGTTTTCCGTGGTTTCTCTGATCAATACCAGGTGTCTGCTGGAGCAGAACCGTAACAAGCGGGTCACGGACCGCGCGCAATCTTTCCTTCCTCTACCTTGTCATATCCTCACCCCTTACACACACTTACACTAACATGCATTACACTACCACACATGTTGGGACCTTAGATCTTGCCCCGTTTGGGGCGGTGCTAGACTGTTGGGAGATACCTGGTTGGGAATTATCCCCGCAAACCGACGTAGGTCGGCGCCGGATCTCGCCATCCAGCGGGAGAATATCACCGCCACCTCCCGCGATACGAAACATACACTGCATTTACTGGACTAGTGAATCTCTAATCAATCAGAAATATTGCGGAAAGAATCGGTATTCCTCCGTCGCAATGTCACAAAGACATAACGTCGTATCACAATGGAATGTTAGTTACCAACCACTAATTCTTGACGGTCCTGGACAATTATGAAGTAATTAGAAACGATTTAGATGAGAGGCGCTAAACGGCCAGGAAAACTTCGAAGGGCGCTCGCGAACTCACTCGCCTCTTGCCTCTTCCACTCTCCCCTGCCCGGCTGTGGCGAGCGAGAGGCGACTGACCGCGCGGAGAGGTTTTGCAGTTTACGAGGAGGAATAGTTGGGCTGCCATATTCGTGGAAATACGATTCTCAAAAACAAAAGTAACGAGATACCGTCGCCGGAACAAATGATCAGTAAGGCTCGTATATTTATGGCCCAATAATGTTGAAAATAAACATGTATTGGGGTTTTATAACCTGTATATTTGCATCCATTGAATGGAACTATTATCTCTAAATTATTTGTTATTATTTACAAACATTACAATATATTTGTTTCCTTCTTTACAAATAACCTAATAATAATAACACAGGAACACAAAATAAAAAAAAAATCGTTTTCAGATCCAAAGACTTGACACATGTTTCACAATGTATTTCAGCGCAGAAGCCGAATTATAAGCCAGAATGGCGGTACCACACTCGTTTGCTTTAATTCGCGGAAAACACTGTGAAATTGTATTTTTTTTGTTTTCGGACGTGGTTGGGAGACCCGAAGACTTGACACATGTTTCTTTATGAACGTCGACGCACTAAATCCGAATCAGAAGCCAGTACTACTGCATCACCCTCCAGTTTTGCTTAAATAGCAAAAAATACAGTTGAATTTACAATATACAATTTCAATGTTTTTTTGGGATGCGCCATTCTTCTAAGCGTACTTTACACTATCCGAGAACAAAGTTTACTCGAGAAATTTGAAACATTTTTAGAACAATTTTGAAGATATAAATGATGCTTCATGGAAAGTCCTCTCAAAAATCAAAATACCAGTTTCAAACAAGCAGTGTCTTCAGTTCCTTTAAATATATCGAGGAATATCAATTTCGTAAAAAATCGTGAGAACAGTTTAGACGCTAGCATTGACCACAGACAGACGGAGGGCTGGACATACAGTCGTTTTGTCGTCAATCGATTTTTCAGGGGCAAGTGACTAAACATCGATTCTGACTACACAGCATGTTACAGGAAGTAATTTAGTAATATAGGAAGAAGTAATATAGAAATATATTTAGTAATATACGAAGATGATTTATCCACTTTTTCATTACCAAGACCCGGCAAAACGTTTTTCTGTCGAAAATCGCAATTTTTCGGCGCACCATTACAATACTTTCTCTTCGTTCGAAATAAGGTGAGATAGTAACAAATTAGTCCTGTTATGTTTTTCAACTGACATAATACATACAAAAATCCATGTGATGATCACACAACATGAAGCTGATTTACTCGCTATATCGGGAGGGGCTTCAGCTCCACAGACCTCTACGCTGCTATGTGACTCTTATTATCCTTTGTTAGAGCATAAAAAGGGAAATCTAACGTAATAATAATGAATACATTATAATAATATTGTATTATTACAAGTGTGCTATTTTTATTGTTTGCTCTAAACATCAAACACTGCTAAAAATAGTGTATGAATAATACCATATTGCGTTACAATTTCTCAACGACATTGAACTTTAATCATCACCATTTGTATATAAACTCTAATCATCATCGGCTACAATTTAGATAGATGGTTGAGTTACACGCAGTTTGATCTTTATGTGGTCGAGGTATTAGATGCGGCACCGAACAAAGGACTGTCCAGGACCATTCGCAGGTTAAGGATGTTCACTGATTGAGTTAAACTCTTTCCCTCTATAAATTTCGCAGATGTCTTCTCCAGTGCGACTAATTTTCAATAGCGCTTGCAACACCAAGATGCGAGACTGAAATGTCTCAGCAATATCAGTAGACACGTTTCCACACTTTTTCTCACAACATTCCGTTTTCATATTCTCTAAATTTCCTTAGTGAAGGAACATCGAACAGAATTTTTCTTTTACAGAGGGGCATTTATTTCATGACACCCCTTAATTTAATTTTAACACGATCGAATAAATAAATAGAAATTAACTAACTCTTAAATTAGTAAAAAAAATAAAACAGAACTTTATTGTAAAGAAAGATCAAAGAAACATTTAGAAATATATAAGCTTTGAATTATTATTAACTTAAATTTGAAATGTTGTGAATTCTTTAGGCAAGAAATACACCAGTTTTCGTCAAAACAATGAATCATCCAGCGCAAGACTTAGAAACATCTGTCTGCTCTGTGACGGAGCAACGCAGAAATGAAAAATGCCCCACTGTGCTACGTGTCTGACGTGCCTGCCTCCGCGCTTCATATCTTTTGCAGTGAGAGAGAGAGAGAGCGAGAGCGAGAGAGAGCGGGAGCGAGAGCGAGAGCGAGAGAGAGCTAGAGAGAGAGAGAGAGAGAGAGGGAGAGAGAGGGAGAGAGAGAGAGAGAGGGGGGGGAGGGCGTCTCGTGAAATCTTCGCTGCGAGCCTCCCGCGCTTTGCCCAGACAGCAGCCGCGCTGTTGGGAGCCTGCCTCGGAATCCACCCCTCGGAATCCTCGCATTTTATGAAGCAACTCAGAACAACGCTTTCTTCTGCTTTTTCGATGGAAACAACCAAACTCTTTATCAACGGGAGTGAAACTTTTAGATTGCATTTCCATTGGATGTTCTCTGAAAAGCCAGCGTGTGTTGCTAGCACATCACATGTTCTGAGACTTTGAGCGGATTCTTTGATTTTCCATCTTCTTTGATGGAAAATCAAAGAATCTACTCAAAGCCTCAGAGCTGAAGATCTTCACAAATCTAGATCGAAGGAGATCAAGAATAAAATCAACGAACTGTTTAAGAGGTTGCGGTGCTCACGGACGCCCATCAGAACCGATCAGCACTCTTAGAGAACATAAACAGTATTCCAAGGCCTCGGAATTGGCTGATGTGTGATCAGTCATTATATATTATATTTTAATCAAAATTGCAACAATTTCTCATTATTACAATTAAAAGAATGTTATACATGCCATAACAACAACAACAATAATAATAATAATAGTAATAATAATAATAATAATAATAATAATAATAATAATAATGTCGATACGGATATCCGAGATCGCAAAG
>BOPP01000065.1:846117-859510 GCA_017312745.1 Gryllus bimaculatus | reverse complement strand
CGATAAATGGAAAAAGAACATGTATGCAACCCGCGACACATATTACGTTGCAACCCCTGTTAAATCGTGTGTAATTTGGAAACGACGTATCTTATGTCCTTAAATAGGGGTTTTTGTGTCTATAGATGAACTCGAGTAATTTTTCTTACGGAGTATTCTACAAAACGACACTTTTTTGACAATTGTTACATTTTTGGAAGGGGCCTCCCCTCCCTAGAATTGGTGGTCCAAAATGTTAGACATAGTGTTGCAAAATAAATCTATTTTCATTTTAATTAATTAAATGAAGTTTAGAGTTCTTTCAACTACTAAGGCCATTGAGCTACGATTTGTTGATTATATGGTAGCTGCAATGACGATCGTGAGGTAATGCAGGATGATGGAATAAGCGAGGAGGGAAATAGAGAATCCCCAGAAAACCTGCCGAGAGTGTTCATCGAAACATTGCGAAGTGTACGATAAAAGCTTTCCGGCACCGAATGTACTTGCGGTAGCAATAGAAGTGGTGAAGTTAAATATTGGGTATTGTTAGACTTCCCGTCACGCAACCCATCTGTCCTCCGCTCTGTCGTGTGGTAAGGGCATACGAATATCACCCGTTCATCATTATGCGGTACTCCCGGTTTTCAGTACAGCATGAGAAAAGTTCGCGATAGTTCTCTTGCCGCGAAACCAATTTTGTTTTTCATCACCCACTGCGTTTTTTTGTCGTTTTGCGTGTTTATGCAGAATGTTGCAAGGCATACTATTGCCCACAATTGCTCCTTTTATGTTTTGCCAAAATCAGGGTGTCCCAATATGTTAAATTATCTGTCGAGTTTTTCAGCTCCATAACCATTGTAATACTCTCCACGTGAGGATAAAATATATATTATAAGGTCAAATCTTGACTATTTTCCTGCATTTGTAACCGCCGTACATCGCCACATCAAAGGAAATATTTCCTTGTATCTTTTCGTTTCCTATGCTTATCATTCCGCCACTGATTCCTCATACATTCACCCATTTTCTTTGTCACATCGTATGTCATCAGTAGCCGAAATAATACTTTCGGAGAATAATAATTTATGAATAAAATCGCATCGTGGGAACCATGCATTTTTCCCGCGTGTACCTCAGCGCGGGCCAGTGTGCAGCGGCGCGGGCGGCGTACGGGTGTTGGCCTCGGGCAACTGGAGCGACGCGACACGAGGCAACGCGATGCGATGCAATGCGATGCTACGGGATGCGACGTGATACGACGCGATGCGATACAATGCAACGCGATGCGACACAATGCGACGCGATGCGAAGCGACACGAGGCGAACGGATGCGATGCAATGCCGATGCTCGGGGATGCGAACCGCCGATACGACCGATTGCGAACAACAAACGCGGCACAATGCGAACGCGAATTGCGACGGCGAACGCGACGCGATGCGGATGCGATAACGCGCGATGCGATGCGATCGAGACAAACGCGAGCGAATGCAATGGATTGTACGGGAATGCGACGCTGATACGACGCGATGCGACAATGCAAGCGACCGGCACAATGCACGCGATGCGCACAGACGATGCGATGTACGTGCCGACGCGGATGGCGACACAACGCGCCACAATGCGACGCGATGGGACAGACGCGACGCGACGCGATTGCGATGCGATACGGACGCCGATGCGATCGATGCGAACACCACGCGACGTAATGCATGCTACGGGAATGGGAAAACGCGATACGACCGCGAATGCGACACAACGCGGCACGAATGCGACGCGATGACGGACGGCCGACGCGAAATGCGGATATCGACGGGCGATGCGAACACAACGCGCACCAATGCCGACGCGAATGGCGACGCGACAACCGCGATGGCGATTGCGATACGACGCGATGCGATTGCGATGCCGAAATGCGAGAACAACGGCGACCGTAATGCGATGCTAGGAAGGACGCGAATTACGAACGCCGATGGCGACCACAACGCGGCACAATGCGACGCGATGCGACGCCGACGCGATTGCGATACGACGCGATGCGACACAAACGCGGCACAATGGGCGACCGCGACGCGACGCGATTGCAACGATGCGAATACGACGCGGCCGATGCTTTTAATGGCGATGGGCGAGACACGCGACGTAATGCGATGCTACGGGTAATGCGACGGCGAAGCGAATAAGCGCATGCAAAGGCGATGCCTGCGGGATGTGATGCGACGCGACGAAATGCGATGCAAAGCAATGCTACGGGGAAGCAATACGATACCCGACGACGCGACGAGGGGGCTCCCAGGACAGCTCCAGCCCGCCTACCGCTTAGCCAGTTGCGAGATAGGAGCGCTCCCACTAAGCATTTGCCCTTTCAGCACCAGGCGAATGTTTGCTCATATTTAATTAATAATGTTGATGCAAGCTTAATGTAATAATATTAAAACAGTAATGCTAGCGATAATTATGACAAATGACTACATTAAGACAGGATGCAATCCATTGGCGACATTTTGAAGACATAAGAAAACAGGTAGTTAAGGGCAATAGATGAGGGATAGATTTGAAACAAAAAAAGTTGATAGGAAACTAAAACAACAGCTGTTTGAGATATTTTAATATTACGAAATCGATGCAATGGGGAAAATTCATCAGATGCAATAATAAGCAAATAACTTGTTTGCTCATTTACAGATCTGGACTGATGACACAAACGTTCTACTCAAAGGAGCTCAGAAGTAATAAAACTTTAATGTTTTTTGAATGATAAATAAGATGATGCGAAATGGGTGAGTAGAAGTGCATAAATATGGATGTAGTTATTGAAGATAGTGGAATGTCACAATACTTTTCATGGCGTGCCAAATTGATAGAAGAATGTACATACTCTCGAAGAATGCACTTCATGTTAGCTTAATTAAAAAAAAAAAAAACGCCCGTCCTTAAATATCACTTTATCGTCTCACACTCGAAAGGTATTTTACTTTTTATTTTACTGTTTATTTTTCTTGCCCACTTTTACTATACGTTTGTTAGGTACGTATCTACGGTGTCTTCGTCGTAAAATCCAACACCATACATAACTACTCATGAAGCGTGGAAATACTTTGTTTTTTCGTTCACTGTTATTTCATCCATAAAAACCTGCACTCATTCGAAAACACGAGCCTCAGCACTTCTTCGCCACTGGCATTCGCTTAAGGCAGCGCAGATCCAGAGTCTTGGGAATCTCTGCCGAGAATACGTCGAGCCTGACTTCCAGCAGCAGGGGGAGCGAATAAAAAAGAATTCTTGTAGAGACCAGTCTTTTATTTCCCTTTGAATCCAAAATAACAGATGCTCTAGGATACCTTCTAAAACGTCTTGAATCGCCTAGTGGTCGCGATTCTACGGGTTGAAGATGGTGCCATACCGTATAAGTTATGCGACCATTATATGATGACTCACCGGTAGATTAATTAAATTTGAACGCTGTACTTTAAAGTGTTTTTCATTTTATGTTACATCCAACATTACAATTTTGGGGAGGCGTGTTATTAAGACGCGCTCCGCAGCCTTTTCATCGAATGCTGTCGTTTGGTGTGGCTGCACATCGCCGCGATGGCCGTTCGGCGTACGACGCAACGCGGAGAGCATTCGAATGCCTCTGGGCTCCTCGCGTTCTACCGTGGGGTTAACACTAGCGATAGAGTCACACGGTCCGTCAGCCATGCAGGCGAGACGCCTGCCATCCGGTGATGGCGTCATTGCTTCGCGATCGGGCTTCACCCTGCTGCTTGCATTCGTGCCGCACGGGCGGCCGCGCCAGGCGGGGAATGCAGCCAATTGACTCTTTCCGATCCGATCCGATCCGATCTGATCTGATCTGATCCTACCCGATCCGATCCGATCCGATTCGAATCTGATCCGATCCATCCGACCCGAAGATGTCATGGGAACATTTTATGGAAATACCGAATGTACACTTCCAATAAAGCTGTTCTGGTCGGAACCGGCAAAAGTGCGATGTGAGATACGTTCTCGGGACCTCTTCGGGAATCTTTCAGGTGAGCAGTGCCCAAGTGAGTCTATTAAAGTGCCAACCTTAGTGCTAAACAGTTTAATAAGCTACACAACAATCATTGAAAATATGATCTTGTGTAATATTAACACTATTTCAACTTTATCATACTTCGTATTGAATACAAAACTACTGTAACAAAGCTCAGTCTCGGATTATATTTTAATTTTTTAAATCAAAATTTGCCAACTATGTTTTTATGAGAGATATTATTTTCTGGGAACACTGTAGGTAACTATCAAATACATTTTTTTTAATGATTGATTCCTCAGGCTCCTGAAAATTGTATTGTTGTCTGTTAACTTATCGAAATTATTTGGGTCATTTAGTAACACATAGTTAATAATTAACAAAATACAGAGAAATATTTTTGGTTTTTCGTAAACGAACGTATTGTTAAATCAAATTCGGAACAAAAAGCTAGTGATGTGAAATGTTGAGTGGAACACGAAGTGAAATGTTGTTACTCTCATAGATAAACAAAACACTGTGAACATTATTATTATTATTATTATTATTATTATTATTATTAAATATACCTTCCGCGCTGATAGCCGTGGTCTATCGGACATTCTGTGCCCAAACGTTTCGTCTGCTGCTGTGGGAGACGTCTTCAGTGGCTAATTGTTACACGCGTAGTGTGCAGTAACCTTTCAGGGAGTTCACTGGTGACTATCAAACATATGTTGTTTATGGCACTGGGCACAGGGAATTTTTAATTGTATATCCAGCCGTGAAAGTGTCCATTGTTTCATTGTGAACATATTCGTTAAGAAAACGAATTTAGAATAACCCCTTTTTCATTATTTACAACAACTCTAACTAGTAGGGACCAGCATTTAGCTACGATGTTCCTAGTGACTTGCTGTTGGCGCGAAAGAGCTCTTGTAATTTGAGAACGAGAAGCCAATTAAATAAATGTACACGTAGGCTTTAAATTTTAAAGCCATTAAAGCCAAAAAAACATTAAAGCCAATTAAATAATCCGTTTACTTAGATGCACACGATTCGTCTCTACAGGAGTTCATTAGCATTTCGCATGGGTGTATACTACTGGATAATAAAATAGTTCACTATTAACTTGTTGCATTGCAATCTCGCCATTACCTCTTTTAATAACAGTGAGGTTGAAGTCTGCGCTTATTTTCTCGTTGGGCACTTGCTAATTTACAACCCGAATTGTAAACCCGTTCTCTGTTCACTAACACCTGGGTAGTAAACTCGCTGCTCGCTGGGTAGTAAGCTCGCTACTTTGACACGCCGCGGCGTGAACGTCAACTGAGCATCTTAGAGAGGTTACCTGAACGTGTAAATGACCATCACAGCTGCCTCTAAGCACACGGAGTTTTCGACCATGGAAGCAAATTGTCTGTCTCAGAAGCAAGCCCATGACCACTTGATTTGGGGAGAGTTAGAATGACGAACCAGTCATCAGTCAAATACCCAGTCGTTAATTATATGTATAGCATAACAAAGGAATTTATTAAGTTTAACTATGTTAAAATTATTTGCGATTAATTTATCCACGAATATTAAAATGATCATAATATTATAAAATTAATGTTAAGTATTAATGGTGGGTTTTCTTAAGAGTTAGTGCCATGATGCTATCACATATCATAATTATACTTGCAATAAAAAAATTAATAGCGGTTTTGTCTTTATTATTCTTTAAAATACTTGGTTTAGGAAGATATTCGTACAATATTGAATTTATCAAAAACGTTTCTAATTTGAGATATGTATTTTTTATTGTACATAAAATGAATGATTTCTTTAAAATTTCAAAAATACAGACTTGCGAAACATTCTCCTCGTGCAACTTTAAAATATTGTTTAAAACAATCGACTATGAAGGCTGGACTTGCTATCGCTTGTGCGAAGAGAAACACTTGAAGCAATTTCTTGCGCGCATTGCTGGACCGTTCCAGATGAAGTGTTGTCGGTTAAAGTGGCGGCCCTTTTCATTCTTTCCACCATGTCATCCCATCGCGTCCGCTCCCATCCAAAAAAGAACATCATCAACCTAATTAAAAAATGCATCAAGGAGCTATCTCTTAAGATCCACACCATTGTAAAAAGGTGACATCAATTCCTGGAAAAATTATGTATTGAGAAACGCACGTTTCTGCAAAAATAGAAGCGGCGGCAACACTAAACGTAACAGGTAAATTGGAATACGTATTGAAAATTAGTTGAGTTACAGTATGTTATGTAAGTACAGTAATGATTATTTCTTCTTAACATATTGATAGGTAGTTAGCACCGAAAATGAACGAATTAGTCAATAACTAAGGTACACTTTTTTCCCAATGGATCTTTTAAAGGACTCCCTACAAGTCGCTTTTAACATTAAAAAATGTCGAACCATTAACGCAAAAAGATTTGTTTTCATAAAACAAATTACCATCAGTAGTACTAGCTGACGATCCAGGTATTTCTGGAAGAGTCAAGTACAATACTCCTTGGTTTAGGTTTTTTTTCTATATTTGGGAGTAGTTCTTCTATAACATCCTGATGAGATGGTATAATAAGCCTGACACGCAGACTGTGATACGAAGATTAAAATAAAATAAAAATAAATTTAATGGCCAGGATGGTCATTATTTTTGTAAGTTTGGATTTTTTTTCGATCTTTTTCCCTCATTATGTTAAGACCAGCTGAGTACCGGGCTGTTTATTAATCATAATCATCTACCAGGAACCGCGCCCGCTCCGCCCTCTTTGCCCGTCCCACCGCATCCCACTCCGCACCCTTCCCCGTCACTGACAGCACACACATGAAATGATTCGTCTGTGTCGCATGGGCGATTGGATCGTTGTTGCAAGTGAACAATATCGCAAAGGAATAGTCTTTTGGTGAAAACCGAGGGCAAGATCAGAGGCGGCAACACTTGCTCCCCTCACGAATTCTCGCCGTGTCGCTGTCCAGTCACGGTCCCTTTAATCGCTGGCACATGCATTTGATTCCCAGACCAACATACCAGCAGCAGGAATGTTCCGCGCTTCATCAAACGCAGGCTTGAGGTTCCAATCACGAGGAATTCAGTCATAAACGCGGCCGTCGTTCAAGCACAAAACAACCACTAAACACAACAGGAGTACAGTACAATAAAACCCAAGTTTAGCGTCCTGTATCACGGTAATTACGATAGGTGGCAAAAACAGGATGCTGATACACCTTCCGCCAAGCACATGGGCTGGGAAGACGTGGAGGCCTGTATTGTTGGTGGATCATGCAAGGCATCAAGGAAATTAAAATCTCCCTGTGATTGTCTGAGGGGCAGGTAATCCTCGATCGCATGAGTGGATAGCAAATCAACAAAGATGCATAGCGCAGTGGTCGCACTTCTAGTAGTTCTGCATAAACTATCTGTTCAGAACGGTCTAGGCCGCGGACGATTAATTTGGGTCACATATAAACGGATTTGACTCAAGATACTATCCGAAACAATTCTTAAATAATATTTTTTAAACCTACCGACTCAAAATATCGATAGGAATGTAAACTATTCTGATGTTTCCCAACAAACATCCGTAAGGTAGCAAACATTGAAGATGGCACTGCATAGAACTCTCCAGCCTTCACCTTGGCAATGCTCTACGTCTCACCGTCTGTCTGTTTCTCTCTCTCTCTCTCTCTCTCTCTCTCTCTCTCTCTCTCTCTCTCTCTCTCTCTGGGAGCATCCTGCGAGAAGGGGCGGGGCGGCGTGGGCGGCGGGCCCGGTCACGTTTCGCGCACGCGACAGATAGCGCTGCCGCCAAGACGCGCGCCCCTCCCGTGCCGCGCCGGCGGGCATGCCCAGAAGGGCGGGGCGCAAACGCCCCCACTGATTGCATTATTTCTCGTTCCGCACAGCCAACTTTATCCGGGTGACGGATGCGTTGCACCTGGTACGGAATACAACTGCTCACTACTACATAACTAACAACATTTACTAGGCGGCGCAACATTTTCGGCCGCAGACGCGAGCGACTGTTCGGAGTAAAGAAGGTGCTTGGCGATTGTTTGCTTCCTTTGTTGAGCCCGAAAATGCGACGCGCTGCGCGTAGGGCGAACACGTAATGTTTGACATTCGGCAATGGTAGAAAGATTACTATAAGAAGGGACCGCTTTGCGAGGTGCTGCTTGGCCGCTGTTGGAAATATAACTGCAAAAAACGTCCATGCTCCCATTTTGTCAGTGCGTTCGTTTACAGTTAGCTCACTTTTAAGTGGCTTCATCACTGCCTCATCGCCCTGCATGACGTTTGTTTGTCAGAATGGTCCCTTCTTAGAGTAACTCCTCTGTAGCACGCAACCCTCGAGATACCGCGTAGCTCGCTACTCGCCGAAAGTGATATGTGGTGCTGACTCTGTGATGCGGTGGAGTATTAATGGTTTTCCAATAGCTGAAGAAAATCACGAACTCTCATATATCGTATTATCACACAAAGTCTATTCGGTTGCACTGCTTCATCAGAGCAAGTGTGTGGCAGTTGGGGACCAGGTAGATGAACAGCCTTTCGTATAAGCAAGACACTACATCTTCTTCTACAACCAACCTCATGTTTATTTTATTACCTTCTACGCAGTAATTTAAAATACACAATAGTCAACACACTCACGTACTGTCAAAACGAGTCGAGTCGGTCGAAATGTTGTTTGACAAATTGTTTGCATTTTCTGACACTACACAGCGTGGGGATGACGAGATGCAGGCACGCCTTCCGTTGTTTGGCCTCGTCCGTGCACCGCCTTTAAGGAGTGGGTAGGATAGGGGTGACGGGCCGTTCCAGAGGTACTTTGAAAAGTGGTGGAGGCTGCAAGGGAGCGGAGGCGTTAATGGCGACTAACCTGTTCTCTTTTCACAGCGGCGGCGAAACGTTTATTTCTGTAGATCTCCGCTTCTCGTGTTTATCTTCTCGAGTTCTCTTATTTTCTGTTTACATTTCTTTGCACATGTGAATTGAATTGAAGCCTTATTTTACGTGGCGAGACTCGGACCATCAGGCCCGCTCTTCCATCTGACCACGCCAAATTTCGCAACGCTCCTTTCACCTACTAGCGGAGAAATGAGGTATTTCTTGGGCGAGAAACAAACGATTTGAATTTAGCTCAGAGGCGTCATTTAGGCTTGTGAATCTTTTACATGCAAGTAAATCTACTAACATGGGACAGCCGGATTTACTTCCCCTCCGAAGGAAGGCGTACGAAGGAATTTTTGGCCCTTAAAAACCCACGGCGTCCCTCGGGTTTGAACCCGCCACTTGGGTATAACAGTCCAATACGCTAACCGTTACACCATGCGCCGCATATGCAATCCAAGTATCTTCCTTTGTTTACTTTTTCCTGAACTTTGAACACGATGACCTTTCCGGAGGCTAACGCATGTCTTTGCCAATCACATATGGTGAGTAATGGTCGATATGGGAGAGGGAAAACGCTACTCTGGAAGCAAAGGAGTTAGAACCAAGGTTTCAGTCTTCTTCTACGTATTCGCAGAAGGGAGCACGATTTGCCATATGCTTGCGTTCTACTACTCGCAGTTCTTTAGAGCAGTGAGATGTTACCGTCACGTGTTGGCGGTGCGGGGCCGCTCCTGCGTGGGAGGGGCGGCGAGGACGAGGCAGCGCCGGCGCGACGCGTCGCTGACTTGGCGCAGCGGAAGCGCTCGGTGGGAGCTCAGCTGCCCCTCCTTCCGCGCCGTGCGTCTCGCAGCGGCAGACCGGGGCTCGCAGGGCTCCACCTCACCTCACCGCGCGCGCGATGGTGTAACGGTTAGCGTATCGGACTGTTATACCGAAGTTGGCGGGTCCAAACCCGATCGGAGCCGTGGATTTTTAAAGGCGAAAAAATCCCTCGTCCGCCTTCCTTCGGAGGGGAAGTAAAGCCGGCTGTCCCATGTTAGAAGATTTACTTGCATGTAAAAGATCTGGGCTAAATTCAAAATTGCCTGTTTCTCGCCAAAGAAATACCTCATTTCCCCGCTAGTTGGTGAAAGGAGCGTAGCGAAATTTGCGTGGTCAGACGGAAAAGCAGGCGTAAGTCTCGCCACATAAAATAAGGCATTAATTCATTCATTCATTCACTTCGCGGTCCCTTGCGCCCACCTTCAGAAGCATTACGTCCCCTGTGACCAACATCTTGGGGAAAATGGGGCCTTCGCATTTAACTTCCAGATTTACAATAACGTATGTACGTTTCCTAAGTATCATCGTATGTACGTACGTAATTTAATTTATTTACTCATTAAACGTCAAAAACCGTTTAAAATGTGCGAGACGTACTAGGGGGAGAAGTTTACTCTTTGTACTTCTTCTTAAATTCTGAAATCTCTACGCTAACCTATATACAAGTTCAATAATTCTGAACGTAGATGAAAACGAGCGTTTTGGGCAAGCATTGATAAAATATTCGCTTCCTTGTAATATGTTTCGGTACAAGTCCTAAATATCGCTAAATCTCTAATTACCTTGTTAGTTCTCAATTTAGCACGATGGTTTGGATAATGTAGTGTGAATGATGAACGGATAACATCGGGCAGTATCATCCATGTTGTTATTAGCCATAGGACGCGAAGTCCGGTATCTTACATGTAAGTCATAATGTACCAAAGCTACTTAAACCAATGTCATCAGACGAAATTGAGAGAGCATTTTCTGTTCTTGTTCAGTTTAAACTTTGTTTACGTGATGCAAGCTGTTCATTCCGGTTACATTACCATTTTTTTGTAACTCTCAATGTTAATCTTTAGTGCTTTAATAAAAATAAAAATAATGCTTTTTAACTTAATACATGTTCACAACTAGCCCATGCCTGTTCAAATGCACCCTTTGGTGGGCCAGTTTTGAACACTTTACGCAATAAAATTGCAAGATGATTATCTTATAAATTAATAATTTGAGAAACTGTACTGATTTCATGTTCAACAAACATAATTGTTATGTCTTCTACCATAGTAATATTTTATATGAATCTTGCTAATTTGACAAAACGCCGATAGAATTCTCCTACAGACAGTGGTTGAATTCGAGCCACATATGCAGCTACCACTGAAAAACCCTCCACCAATTGGACCCCCCCCCCTGACCAATCATACTGCATAGAGAGGCAACAGAGGTAACTCGTTGTGGCATCGCAGTCTGTTTTGAGAATGAATGACATGATTTACATTAAATATATTTCTCATGTCTCTTCAAAACTCGACGACAACGTTTAAATGTTTTCTACTCTCACGAGTAAAACATTTTAATGCTCAACACGTAAGCTTCGTTTTCAGCACGTACACATGTTGTAACTCAAAAGGAAATTCCATTACTAACTTTAAGAGTGAAGCAATTTTGACAGCATAATTATTAAAACATAAAAATAAGGAGATGGAAATGAAAAACAATTTTATAGAAAACGACGATCTTCCGTAAAAGCGAATACAATCCGCCAACATTTGCCGCAACCCGCACCACCATGATGTGTGACGTATTGCATTGGACAATTTTAAGTTTTCAATTTGACAAGTATATTCATAATTGAGATCAACAGTTTGGTGTTAAAATTTCACCATATTTCACTAACAGTAATGCGAATTAATTAATTAATTAATATAGCTTATCTAAATTTGTGGTGAAAGTCGAAAATCGTCTGTGGTTTAGGTCCAGTATGAAGAAAACTACAACCGCGGTCAATGATTTGCCATGAATCCAATAATACTTGTTGTTTACATTAGCATTATAAATTCAATTTTTATTTTAATATAAAATGTAGATGCGTAACTTCACGAGAACGAATTACGTCAATTATTCTTGCACAGTGCTTGGTCGCAAAGTCTATTCCTGAGAATAAGACCAATAAATTATGATTTCCACTTTTCAACAATGTCTTGATTTGACCGATTTGAGTAGAAACTATTATACGTATTATATTTTATGCGTTATATAAGAGTGAAGAGGAAATCCAGAATTATCTCTGACTAGAAATATTTCCCTGAATATGCAGATTCCTGAAATACGGAAGTCAGTGGTTTGCAATACTGTTAACCTCTTTTCCAAGAGTGAGAGATAAAATGTTGCATAATATTGCGTCTCAGTAGAAGAAGAATAAGCATGAAAAATTATGCAACTTATGCAATACTGTTGCTTGTAACCACACAAGAAAAGCGTCATTGGTTTAATTTCACGACGCGGCGAAACTTCGTCTCATTTTACTGATAACAGACGTTCGTAACTTAATAATGCCGAATTAGTAGTTTATCTTGAACAAGAACGCTTCAAAGATTAATCATAGCCAGTTACAGACTTCATTGTTGGAGCAACAATTCTTCAATGATATAAATTTCTTTATAACATTAAAGAATTTTTTCATTTATGACATCAAATCTTACCAAGTAAAGAGCGCTTTTTAACTACCTGGGGGGGGGGGCAAATAAATTAATTTTTACTGGTCTTATAGCCAAATCATCGGATTTTTCGACATAACTTGTTTGGGAATTTTCGAATAAAACCTAGCTATCCTCTGGTTCAGAAATGTTTTTTTGAATTATAAATGCTTGAGAGAATATTAGAGCTCGGCTACTTTTAAAAATGAGATGAGGATAGACCGTGCAACGAACTTGAACCTCATAACGGAAAACGCGTACATTAGATGCCTAAGTGTGTAAAACAGAACAACCTTTCGCTCGTAGCACCATTTTCTTAGCATGAAACCGTTCATAATATTTATTTAGTGCGTTCAACGGCGTATTTGATTACGGCGTGGGAATCTCAGGCACAGGGATAAGAGCCAAATTCTGAAGCTCATTTGCCGATGCAAATATTTTTTATTACAAGGGAATGAACTTTTCACGTTATCAACGCCTGCTGCTACCTTTAATCATAATTTAACTTAATGTAGTAAAAGGGATCTCAGAGCTGAAGAGAGTGTGCATAGATTGCTCTTGTCCTCAACATTCCACATACTGTTTTTAAACATTTTTACGTAAGATTTATAAATAACAAAAATTGCTCAGAAAATTATTTTTAAAGGACTTGCAGGCCACAGCTCTAAAATAGTATTCCCGAATTAAATAGATAAAACTTGTTTTTATCATTGCCAGGCCTAAACCCTGTCAGTTTCTTGTCCGAGAACGAACTCGGAAAGTCTCATCGTTTCTCGGCTGCAAAACTGTGATACTTTCGATAACCTCGACCTTGCACATGGTCCCTGAGCCCATGCTCTGAATGCCAAGGACACCCCGTGCAGAGCGGAACATCTCATTTGAGCAGAGCATAAACACAAGCGCGGGCGTTGGACGGAGCTGCAAATGACGGAGAGCGGAGGTTGAATAAACACAGGGCCGGAGACAACCCGCGGGAAACAGAATGAGCGGGGCCGCTGGGTGGGGGTGG
>BOPP01000065.1:792097-846105 GCA_017312745.1 Gryllus bimaculatus | reverse complement strand
CACCCTTGCTTGTTATTACTATTATTATTATTATTATTATTATTATTATTATTATTATTATTATTACGTTATTTTATTCTCGGGATTTTCTCACTCGGGGTTCCAGGATTGTGTATTCCTAGCTTTGCATATTTAGATCCGCGCTAACAATCCATGACAGGTTTTTAAGCTTTTGGAATAATTCTGTGAGGAAATCACCTTTTATTATTATTATTATTATTATTATTATTATTATTATTATTATTATTTTACGCCCCTGAGATGTTTCATGGAAAACGTGCTTTGTGCGAGGTGGTCCCTATTTCGATACCCGACCGAGGCAAAATTGAAGCTGTAGCTTTCTAATACCAATCGTCCCAGTTACTATAGCTGTGTGAGAAAAGAAAAAGTTCATACAGGCCAAATAAGCTAGGTACGGTGATGGGAATTGGTCACGCCACGCCACACGTCTCCCTTACATGCAGGCGTGGTTAATATGAATGAAACAGGGCGCTGGCCTGGGAACACAGCTTGCTGGCAATAGCCCGATTCATCCTACTCTAAAATGCCAAATGTGTAGATTATTATTATTATTATTATTATTATTATTATTATTATTATTATTATTATTATTATTATACTGACTTCGGATGGAGGAGTTTTTTAGAATTGTTTAGCCGAAACAATGAAAACGTTCTTCATTCCAGGGTCCAATTGGATCTCAAAATTAATAATGAAGTGCGGCAACGCTTTAACCTAAACGACACTAGTGCCTAAACTGCACCTATAGTTTTGTTACTATTCTTCTAACGATCTGCCTCAACTTTAAAGCCTACGAATTTTTTTAGGGTAATTTACATGAATCGTGTATTTCTCAAAAACGGATCCTAAACGTTTTCCTTACACTTCTTTTGTAATAGAAGACAATACGCTAGTATTTTTGACGAGAGTGCGATTTTGATAAAAGCCTCGATATTTTCTTAAAATAGCACAACTTTTTTCCAACCACTTCTGCTCCTTCGTTGTCGAAGATAGAGCTTTTTCTTTTAATGCAATTTATTTGTCAGTATTAGAATTTTGAATGATTTCATCTAAAGGTTTAAATAAAATTCAATTTCAAATCCAATTGTATCCATTTTTCAAAAATCCATAAACATGATTTTTTCAACAAAATATGTCCCATGTTTTTTCTGTAAGCCTTTTATACTCATTTAAACGCACTGGATCTTGCGGGATAAAGTTTCAAAACTTACTCAAACTTACACACTTTCTTCTGAGACGGGATGAGAAACGTTTGAAAGAAGGAATATATTAATATTTTCATCGAAGACACAGAAAAATAATATTCTGTTTTTAATAAATGCAAAACTTCAGTTCATCAAGAGCATACTTCACTAAACAAACAAAAATCAACTTAAGTCATTGGCGAATCGAAATTATTTTTACCATTTAGTGATTTTGAAGTCGTGTTTTAATTGAATTTTTATAGAGAACAAGATTCGAGCACTGGAACACGTCAGCTACACAATAACCTAAAGCGATAATTTAAGATTCGTTACAGCGTAGGCTTCCGCGGCCGGAGTCAGTATTTACTAGGCTGTCCGGGTGACGCCACGGACGCGGCGACACCCGGACAGCCTAATAAATAAAGATTCGTTATATTTGCGAGGAGAAGTTCAAATAGCATTTCTATTGGCTTGCTATACAACTGTAATTTATGTTACTAGGTGTCGAGAACGAATATATCTATATAACTAATTTCGAATGCAGAAATTGAAAGAAAACTATGCACCTTCTGCCTATGTGAGAGATATCTATGTTTTCATTAAATACCCAAGAACTTGGGGGAAAATCCAAAAAACATTCATATAAGAAAAATTCATTCCATTTTCCTTCTGCGTTTACACTTTTCTTTTAATCTTTCTTTTTCTTCCCAATGTGCATTTCTCTAATGTTACGGCCCTAAGCCGCCATCCTGATTGAGTTTCCTGGGTTTACATCATCGTTTAAGGCGTATGTCGGGATGGTCCCTAGTCTTGCAACACAGATATTAATGTAAAATCTCCTTTTTTTCGAATTTGTTCACAATTGAGACATTTGGGTGTAGAAGATAATTTCTGACATTTTGCGAAAGGAAAATTATTTATTTACCACGCCCTTTTTGTAACTATGGAACATTGGCTCTCTTTATATATATTTAGCTTTAGAGTACAGAAAATTGACAATGAAAGTAAGATCATACTTTATGTTTCATTACTTATGTGCAGTTAATTAATACGATAGTTGCACTTTTGTAAGTAACGTGAAATGTTCATTATCCCTGTTTCCGCCCGAACGCCTCAATTTTAATTATGTAAATGAAAATATTTAATCGGTTAGGCGGAAGAGCAGGCCTTATGGCGTGAGCCTCGCCAGAAATAAAGACATCATTATTATTATTATTATTATTATTATTATTATTATTATTATTATTATTAAAACACAATGAAACAGTTTATATTTTAAAATGCAAGTGTGATTGCGTTAGTTCGCATATTCACATACTGCGCATACCGAATGAAAAAGATTGCCCACTGCTAACGACACAGCTGACGACATGTGACAAGAAGGTTCCAAGAAAGAGGCTATCCGCCATTAAATATTTGCTATTCATCTGTTACGTTATGACCAAGCAACTTTTTTAATATTACATGCTTCTGGAATGTAAAGAGGTGTTGAACTATGCTGTATACTAGGCTATGATATTACAGTATTCGTGAAGCCCATTCGTTGAAATATTTGATTTAATGTAATTATACAATAAAAAGTTTCTTGTCAGTCTTACGCTGTGTATGAGCTTCCAGTTGTTTATAATAATTTGCACATCGACTGAAACGCTATACATGTCAGATAAATGACAGTCTATGTCAGTATGAAAGCCTATGTATTTATCTTTAGACTTCAGCTGTATTATTTTGTGCTAGAAGTCTACACCTGTCAATGAATATTAGTAAATTATCTCAATTATTGCAGTTCAAGGAATTATTATTTTCACTTGATATTCTAGAACTCGTATTTATCAAAGTCATTCATATCCAGGGGTTAAAAATACCTTTAATCTACAGTCCTATCTGATATTTTCTCTCCGGAAACTCTATCATCCATGTTTCCACAATTAATATTTATGTACAATTCTTCTATCTACTGTGTACGCAAAATAATATATTATAATTATTCTATGTATATCTATTATATCTATAATATATTATATCTTCTATGAATGAACCATTTTAGTTGCCTTTGCTTAGATAGTACTCAAATTCGCGTTCTTTTCAGAATTTTGATAAAACTCCTCGAAAGACACGGGGTTCGTTCCACAACTTTTCGGAAGATCTGTTTTTCCCACATGTTCTCTTTCGACATCTTAAATTCTATTTTCATCCCACGCCAAGACATTAAAAGAAATATTCTGATGATGGTTTAAAGAACGTATTTCGGTAGAAAAAAGCTCCGTCTGTGTGGTTATTAATACTTGCTTCCTGGTCACGTATATATTAACGCGTGCTGTAGTTCTGCACAGATATTCCGACACAAAGTTGAAAAACTGGAGTGTAAGCTATAAACCACAATAATAGGTAGAATTAAAGATTTCTGTTTGAAATTAAAAATAAATTTATTAGAAAATAGTTTGACGTATATTTAAAAAGATTGCATTCTTCATTGAGACAATAGAAAAGTTGGTTCATTAACATCTAATCTTTTCGACGATGTGCTAATATTGAACATTACGCACATTCCATTTAGATCCATAATGCAAGTAACCAGATTTGAATTCATTATATGAACAGTATATGATATTAAGGATATTTAATATTTTTTCTTGAAATATTAACATTTTACAATATTTGAAGTTTATTCTGGAAAATGGTATATTCTTTGACAAATAATAAGCAAGAAGTTGTACAACGAAGTTGTACAACAAGTACAACGAAGATGATAATATGCACGTTTCATAACTGAGTAATTTACAAACTTAAATCAATAAATCTAAAAACAGCATGTGGCCACCGTTATAAATGTTCTGCAGATACTTCTTTTTGTTTTCAATCATAATGTGATCCTTTTTCTTTTACATCGCTCGGTTTAAGCCTCCTAGAGCAATGTAGACATTCATCTCACGGTGCTGTTAACATCAAACTTCTATCATTAATAACATTTTGAGCGTCTTTCAGGTGGCTGATGAAAAGAGAGCAACATCTGGTGTGTAAGTAGGGCTCGGTGCCTGCCAATGATTTTATCTTCGCTTCATATGAAAGCGTTCTTGAGCTCTACAAAGGAGAAAGCTTTACGTTGCAACGACAGGTGTAGGTCCTGTTCCGGCTCTCAAACGACCTTAGACTATAAACCGCCTTGCTAATGAAATCATCTTTATTATTCCCTCGTTGCCATAGCATCCCCGGAGGCACCACACTTAAACATTTCTTCTCCAAAATGACAGAAAAGAATGAGCGGAAGATAAAGGAATGCGAAATAGGATTTGTTTATTTTGATGTATTGTCATTTTATGACGAGGAGAGTATTCATTTAATGACGCTTTAATAATAAACAAAATAACTGTTTTATTGTCACCACAACATTAGAAATGAATAAATAAATAAATACAATTATTGTGGAGATGTAACTTCGAAGGTGATACAAAAGCCGGACACGGCGATGTTCTTTTTATGAAATAGAAAATAAATAAGAAAATAAAGGTGGAAATACTATTGATAGAAAAAGGAATGTGAGAATTAAAGGCAATAAAAAATAATTATAAGAGCGTTGTTGTCCCCGACCACAATCTTTACACTTCTGAAAATGAATAAATCCGTTTGCGACAACGCACTGGATAATAAAGAATGAAGGATTCACACGCAGGATCCTTATCTTTTAAATAAAATTAGACATAAATGAGTCAATATAAGAAAAACATACTATTGATTTTCATGAAAAATAATTAATGTTACTGATAATAACATAATCAATTTCTCTAAGTTGGAAAGCAGGTAAATCACTTGCAGGGGCCTAGAGAGGCGCCTATTTCGAATATCTAGAACAGTCCGCTTGCCCATCACGAATCAAATTGATGACCAGGTGAAATGTAGTGGTATAAATGTATTGTATCTCGTTGAATATTAAAATAGAAACTTGTTGACAGTCGTATGTACATATCTTATCTTTCACGAAGTGTATGTAGCAAATAAAGGTCCACAACGTAAGTGCAGGCGAATATCACGCTCTTCACTAGCGCGGTAAATCACAATAGTCAGTTGTCATGTTTAGTTTTCAACCACATTAGTTCTGTAGTTGAAAACATAAATTCAATAAATATGTAAAAGTAGATATTGTAAAATTGATCTTGTAATTCAAAATTTCAAGTAGTATTTTGTTTAAATAAAATCTTCATCAATCTTTAAAAATAATTGCCGACATTGCATGCACACCAAACTACGGACGACAAATGACAGGAGCAAACTACTTAACAATCGAGAAGTTGTCAAGAGCCTTACCTCCGATCTTCCGCACATACTCGAGTCCTGGAAGCGCGCTGAGAGAACTGTTCTTGATGCCTGGTCTGCACTCACTGGTGGCGGCATCTTACAGACTCATCGCAACTGCTTGTGGCAAAAAGAAGAAGTCTTCTGGACCAACACTGTCATCTAACGAGAAAACAAGATATCAGTGTGTTTTCCCGCCTTTTCAAGGAATAAATTCCTATTTAGTCCTAATCACCTAGTTTCCCGGCGAAGGTGTTTAAATGGTACAACTTTGTGTGTACGTTAATGTGATGAGATAATGAAGCCGGTTTAACTAGTCACTGACCTATGACGTAATCTTGAATGTTTGATACACGAATTCAACACGAAGTAATAAAGGATACAAACGCGCAAGCTTTTTGAAATAATATTTTTGCTTTTAATTGTCGTGTACTTTAGACCTCGAGCGCCTTTAATTAGAAGAAAAAATGCAGTGATTGAAATAAAATATGAATTATGAAAATGAAATTGAATTTCGCAATTCTTTAATTGGCGAATATTAGAAATGTTCGCAATATAAAATTTACGCTGAACATAATTATTTTATGACAATTTTAATAAAAAATCTGAATATTTTAATTTATTAAAAAAATATGTAAATACAGGATAAATAAAAGTTTGAAAAATATAAGTACACACAATATTATTTCTTTTTCGTAAACATAAATATAAAGATGTGCTTAAATTAATATTCAGAGTTTTATATAAATAAAATAAATACGGGCGGCAAAGAATCCAAAAAAATATTTTCCAATTTTAAAAATAAAACATTTTTTTAACTTACGCGCTGTTTCAAGCAGCGTCACATGAATAAAGTGATGTATTTAATTTTTAAGTCTATACTTACCAATTTTTCTACACTACACACTCACGCACGTCTATGCACATATCAAAACATGGCGCCACAACGAATTAAGTCGACTTAATATAAACATATTTCCACTGCCACCGCGCAGTAAACGCTGTCGGAAACCATAGAGTTGAAATGCCTTATTACAAGGCTGTGCTTTGCTTTTAGAGGTCTACAGTGGCGACATCTGGACGGGAAGGATCGCAAAATTTATCCGCCATTTCTAGTTGTTTGTGTGGTCGATCATACTGATCTGTGGAAGCCGGTGTTGTTTTCAATTTACTCTGTTATTAGTGAGTAGGAGGACGTGTAGAGTAGAATAGGCGCTTGCAATTTTTTTCATTCATCCATGTGTTTGGTTGTTTTATAGCTGAGTTCATCTTTGTAGCAGTGCTGTCCTGTTCTTGACGCCTTGTGCATACTCACTAACGTTAAACATACACGAACAAGATGAAGTAATTTTTTCATAAATAAACTTATTTATCTTCCAAAATTGTCACGTAGATATTTGTGTGAAAATATTAATTTTTACGTATACTATGTTGAAGTTGCTAATGAATAGGTTATGGCATATGTGTTTGTTTTGACTTGCTAAAATATCGAATTACAGAGATGTGCTGTCGGATGGTATTCCTCCGTTAATTTGTGATGTATTGAAGTTCCAGATTTCCTCGAGGGAACATGAAAATGGTTCGAGGAAGGGGAAGAGGTGGAGGAATGGGACGAGGCATGGGCCGCCCAGGACCCTTCAAAGTTAAACCATTCGTACCTCGCCACCCGTTTGATTTGGCCCTGTGTGAATCTGCTTTTCCAAGAGTGAAGCCATTGCCTGATGAAAATGCTTTTACACAAGTAATTCATTTTAAGTTTTATGACCGAATTTATAAAGCTTGTTTGTATTAGTATATATTGTTATCCCTTACTGTAGATTTCTTCTGTCTCTGAATTTTTAAACCTTTTCATTAAAATCTTTCTCTCCACTTTTTATAGCCCCTAAAATTAATCTTTTTTGGCATAGAGAAAACATTGTTTTTGTGGACGCCTGCTAACATTGACATAGATGTTTAACTTCCCATCATTATATCAAAGGGGGTTATATTTTCTCCAATTTTCTCAACAGATCTACCTATAATATTTTGAAACCGCTGAACTTTATATTATAAATGAAATGTTGCTAGAAGTTAATTGTTGCAATATAGGTACAGCCAACTGAGATTGCTAAATGCAGTGGTGATTTTTGGTCTCAGGGGTTGCAGGTTTGAGTTGCACCTAGGTATGGTCATTTACTCATGTGTTGTGGAATGGTGGGCTCTCTCTATGGCATAGAAGTGGGTGGGATACATGTACATGTTGTGCCAGATGATGTCATTCCCAGATTCGTTATGTTGTGGTGTGGCAAGAGACTTGATCACCATGTTTCTCCCACTAACTCTATCCTTCCCCTGCAAGATCAATACACTCGCACCATAACCAGCTAGTGTATCCAAGATGGCCCTAAGGTGTACTATGTCAGCTCCTGCCAACATAAAATTATGAGACGGCCCTAAGACAGTCTTCAACAGCTGAGGTAGGGAAGGATCATGACCAAACACCAAGATAAATGAATTTACAAAGGAAGGGGGATGAACTGCTGATTCAGGAACCCATGGCCCAAGAGACTATCTAGGTGTCAGGAACGGTGGGTCACACAAAGGACTGAGAGGCTAAATGATTTGAATCAAAGATATGTAAATATACTTGCATATACATACAACTAGTTTCAAGTGTCAGCAATGCTAATGCCAATTTTCATGTTAAAAAGTTTTATTTGTGCTTTGCTAGTTCATAATAAGAGATAAAGTTTAAACATGTTGCAGTTACCCGACTTGTCCCTTTTCGAGAATAGAAAGTTACATGAAAAAGAACTTATAAAAATATTTAAAGTTTTATTTCATTACAAAAAAGGTTTAATTGTTATCAATCTGATGAATTGGGAGTTGTTACAATTAATGTAAATGCTGGAAAGATGTCACAGTAATTCAGTGTTACACTATTGTACTCATAGAGGCATTGAAACCATAAAAAATGTGTGTTCGTAGGATTATTCCAGAAAATCCAGGAGGGTGTCAACTATAAATTGTGCCTAATAACTTCTCAAATATTCAAAATTAAGAGTGGAATTTCAGAAAATAAGTACTTTCTAGATGGGATTGCTGTACAGTTATCTTATTGTTTTGTATTGAACATGATTTTTAATATCTTTTGTGTAACCTAGCGATACTAAGATTACAAGAGACAATGCTTAAAGGGTAAAGGAATTTTAGATGTTGTTTCTTCTTTTATCAGGCTCTTCTGAAGCGAAATACAGATCTGTCTCCATCGCCACAAGAGCAAACATCAGTTTTAAATCTTGTAACAAAAATACAGGCTGTGATGGATAATCTTGTTGTTGCTCCAGGAACGTTTGATGCTTGTGTAAGTAACGTTTATTTTGAACTTGAAACATTAGGAGAATTACTTCTAGTGTGTTACGTTAGTTCTTTCCCTTATGGAAGATGCATTACCATGATGTTTCGTGCATTGTCAAATGTGTGTTCAAAAAGGGGTATTCTTTTCAAAATGTACACTTTGTTAGTTTCTAAAATTTCTTAATAGTTTTCGTCTAATGAGTCTGAGCTGTAAATGTATACAATAGTGGTGATAAGCTTAAATAATTATTGTTGTGGCACCTGTGATTGCAGTAATTGGACTTCGGTTGATTTTTCAATTTCATAGAAAATTCAAAACCAGCAAACCAACCTAGTTTCATTCAGTGGTCACTCTCCTTGTCTGGTATTTTGGTATTGCTTCCTTTTGTTTGAGTAGGTGCTCACTTTTGACTCCGATTGACAAGACAAATAAAATTTGCAAGAATTCCTGAGGGGGGTGCGATGATTGCACAATATTGTAAATAATTTTAATGCAAAAGTCATTATGACAAATTTATTTATTTTTTGACAATGAACAAAATGTCTTATTACGCTAAATCAAGAAATATTATTTAAAGTAGTATTTTCTCTTTGGAAATATTGTGTACATTTTATTTTTGTTTACAGCAATTAGAAGAAGTTCGACAAGTTGGTTCATTTAAAAAAGGAACCATGATGACTGGTCACAATGTGGCTGACATCGTTGTTATTTTGAAGACTTTGCCTACTAGAGAAGCAGTAGAAGCTCTAGGGCTGAAAGTACAGGAAGATCTTAAAGCTAAAGATCCACATGAAGGTAATTTTTTTAAGCAAATGCTTCAGATTTCTTTCTTTAAACAACTCTCTACCAAAGTTTTTTTACGAAGTGTTCTGTGTTGTATCTTGGTAGGAGCATTTGGGGAATATTTAACTGCAAGGAAATGTATTTGTCAATAATATCATTTATTGATTAGTCCTATTACGGTGTGAATCCAATATAAGAGGCTGCTAGGGATATAAATTTTTGTTCCTAATGGGTAGGGAATCAAATAAGTGGAAAATGCAATATAAATTCCTGTACCATCTAAAGTTCTCTTACATTTTTTAATGTTCTCAGTAAGGTATGATGTTAAGTTTGGCAATAATTTCTTTTGGGAGTAATCACTATGGGAACTGCCCATTGTAATTCATAAAAGGTTTCTACTGTATTTCACCGTAATGTTTGGACATTAATTATGTAACTTTTAAAAATGTTCAACAAGTCCTTTGAAAAGTAAAGAATCTCAGACTAATGTAAACTATTTAATATATTACTGCTTGCTAGTGAATGTATTTTGTTTTTTTAAAGTCTTGTGTGTTCTTATTTACAGTTTTATCTATGTTGACAAATGATAGAGGTTTTGAAGTCAGTAGCTCTGAAGCTACTGTGCGTGTGCTTATGACAACAGTTCATCACAATTTGCGCAAGTTAGATCCAGAGTTGCATTTGGACCAGAAGATTCTGCAATCTCATTTAGCTGCTATTCGACACAGGTTAATTTTACATTTAAGTACATTCTTTTGTATTATTGGGACTGAATAGAATGCTTTCATGTTTTCTTCCTTCTTTCAGTCGATGGTTTGAGGAGAATGCTCATCACTCCTCTATCAAAGTATTGATTAGACTTTTACGTGACCTCAGGAATAGATTTGAAGGTTTTGAGCCGTTGTCTCCATGGATGCTTGACCTTCTGGTAAAATTATGTGCATATATTTTTTATTTGGTTATCTCGGCTTGAGAAAGTCATTAATAAATCTGTATTGTAAAATCTTTCAGGCTCACAGTTCTATTATGAATAACCCTAGTCGTCAGGCCTTGCCCATTAATCAAGCATTCCGTCGTGTTCTGCAATTGCTTGCCGCTGGCTTGTTTCTTCCTGGATCAGCAGGTAAAAAACTGCTTCAGCTTGAGGGATGGTAACTGCCTTGTAATGGCAAGAATGGTTGCACCCCACGTTTTAGCATAGCAGTAACAGTAGTAACCTTGTAACTGCCTTATAGTCAACTCCTTAAAGGCTGTTTCTAAGAAACTTTTTAAAGGTTTGAAGCTGTCACTTAAGTTTGCAAAGGCATTTGTGTACGCAATTTAAATCATGTGTTTGTCCAAATTTAACTGTGACACTTCTCAGGGCAGAATGCAACAAAATTCTCTCTGAAGTGCAAGCTTCTTTGAAACTTGCTTGTGTTTTTGTCACTACCCTCATCTTCACATGTATTAATATTTCTTTTTTGGTCCTCCTCCCGTGCTGAGAAATTTTCTGACTTTCCAGGACCCTCTTGAAAGATGTGGACTAAATTTGCATTGTTCATAGTCTTCTATCAGACGCCATCTAAGAACATTCCCTTCTGGCGCCAGACTTTCTATTCGTCCTGGACTTGTTGATGGCCTTTGTTTCTGTTCAAATCTCAGATTTGTATTCGCCAGGCATCAAACAGAGATTCTGTGCGACCTCATCGAACCAGCATTGTGTAACAAACTCTCTGCATTCATTTTCATGTTAAGTTTAATTTGTTACAATGTCATTCATTTAGAGATTCTCTTTACCGGCACACTCAAAAATATCAGTCTGAATTGCCTCACAAATTTGCAGTGGATGCTGAGAATATGAACGTGAATATAATTATGTATTGTTACATGTGATATTTTTATCATCTTGGCATGTAATGGCAATGTAAAAACTTCAATCCTAACAGACTAGGCTTAATCTGCAAATGTATGACGACCCTGAATTTTTTGACTGAGATATTTTGGAAAAAATCTTGTCTCATATTTGAGTAAATACGATACTCTAAAAATTCAATAAAAGTGTAATTGTTTTGCAGAAATTGTTAAAGATGATGCATTTTGCAAACTTATCATTTTATATAATATTGACTGAAGATGGTTTGTGAAAAGCATCCTTAGTCAGCAACCTCCAACTTGCTGTTATATCCCATTACATTTTTTTCTTGCAAGTTCTCCTTTGATGGCAAACTATCCATCTGCCCACAGTGCTTGAGCTAATCTTTCGATGTGTGCAGAATGCTCAAGGCAAATTCAATATATTGTGAAGTCAGATTGAAATAATTAATTGCATGAAATCCTTTTCTAATTTCACAGGCATATCTGACCCTTGTGAAGGTGGTAACATAAGAGTCCATACTGCAATGAGCCTTGAACAGCAGGATATGGTGTGTTTGACAGCTCAGACACTACTTAGAGTTCTAGCTCATGGTGGTTTCAGGCGCATTCTTGGTCTGGAAGGAAGTGTTGGTATGTTATTTCTATATACAAAAATTCTATGTAGTTTTATAAAAAGAAACTACTGGTATATATCTTTGGTTATTGGAGAATTGCAGGTAGTTTGGCTTCGGATGTTAAGTAATGACAAAGACTTTTATAAGATTATTTACATATTTTTTTGACCGAATATTCAGCCTTCAAAATCAGCAAAAGAAATTTCTGATTTTTTTTAATGCTTTCGTAGAAACCTTTTTATTCAAGAATTGGATGCTTGTATTAATTAGTTTGTAAAATAATGCAAATTTTTTAGTTAATTGTCTGATGTTTCAGGAATTGCTACTGATATGTCTGTTTGGGATGGAGTCGTTGTATCACCTCTCGATAAAGCTTATGAAAAACCACCTGAGAAAAAAGAAGGTGAAGAAGATGATATGGAAGCAGATGGGGGAGAGGAAGCAATGGAAACAACAGATAATTAATTTTTAAATTATTGTGTGTGATGTTACTTTTTGTGTAAGGATAAAGTATTCGATGTTTCTCTATTTCTACTCCTTTTCATTGTAAAAGATAAGATATAATAAATATTAGTGAATAGATCCACTTTATTTTATTATGTATAGCTACATATTTTCCAGAACACTGGAAGTTATTGCACATCAAATCCTCCTGCATTGTTACAATGTTCAAGAAGGCCCTGAAATACTATTTTTCAATTCATGCTACATCAACATTCTTGATAAATATATTTGTTTGCATGAATTCCCATGAAATGTCTAGGATGTTCAAGGAAGATACCACTTAGAAGTAAAGGTTAAGCCATGACTCCACTAAACATTTAACAGTAACATGTTAAATAAAACTTCCATATCACAAAATGTTAAATGTACGTGGTGTATAAGAGTTGGCGAAGAGGATTCAAACCAACTCAATTTTCTGGATTTGCCAATTGTATTATAATGCCTTGGAGCTATTTTTTATTCTTTCCCAAAACCGCTAATTGTGGCCACTAACTGGTATATTTTCCTCACTATTTAGATGTTATGCATGTTCCATAAATCTGAGTACTGTCATAGCCTCCAGGAGGTTGCGTTTCTTCCTTTGGCTATTTAATTTTACTTAAAACTACGATAAAAATCGTAATTTGGAAGTACAGCTTATGCCAAACTCACAATCTAGCCTGATATTTATCCAACATCCAAACAAATGACATGAAACAGTTTTCCATTCCTGCTGGAAAACATCTAACATGTGAAATTAATTTTAAGTGATAGATACATTTAATATTCAGTGTTATGAAGTCGTGGCTTTATTCATTGTTTACACAACACCAGAGACTAGAATTACTGCTAGTTGATAGAACTCGGAAAGATTAAATCATCCTAAATATTTGAAATAACTGGATAATGTGTGGATCTGTGACAAACCTTGACATGCCTACTTTTGACATCCTAATATTTAATATCTTATGACTTTCAAGGTCTACAAGGAAATTTGCGAGAAACATTTTGATGAAGCTTGAATTCTTGTACATCCCCATACGTACTATATCACCTTTTCCTAACTTAGTGATGTGTTACACAAGAAAAAGACTTTTGACTTATGTTGGCTAATCACCTTTTAATTTTGAGAAGCAAGTTTTACACTGCCTTGCTTATAGAATCTTAAAAAAAAGAAAAAGTGCAAAATTTTGTATCAATGTGTTGAAATGTAATGTGTGATCCTGGAATGTACCTTTAAGGGGATTACAATAGCATTTGTGCTTGGAATTTGAATGTATAGTATGATTTACTTAGCCGTGAACTTGATGTAAATCAGCAGTTGTAGTTTCATCCAATCGTGAGTTTAAATGTCACTACAGTAACATCACAATGGGGACTTCCAAGCTCCCAATTGAAAGAAATCATGAACAGCTGATTCACGTTAAGTGACGGTTCAACAAATCCTAGCACATAACTTAATGTTTATTTTGTGCCTTTTTCTGAATTCTTATTAACCAGTCTTTGAAACTTTGTATTTTATTCAAAACCTAACTTCTCTTCATGTAAGCAAACCAGTTAAGTTTGTATGACTAGATATTTACTGCAGATTTATGACTCATGAGGGTACTTTCGAACAGCTACAAAATATATTAAAACTCATTCATTTACACTACAGGGTGAAACTCTTAAAGCCTCTATTTTTTCTAAAATATGAATGCAATTCATATTCCTACATACAGGGATTATTTTCTGGGGACAAATCAACATTATGACATCCGACATATGTATTTCCTCCAAGTGGTACAGGAACTCGGAAAAGTTTTCCACCAGGCATGCAGACGCATACTTTGTAATGCAATGTGACAGTACTATCTGCTCTCCTTCCACCAGGAACAATTGGTATGCTCTTAATATCAAGGGATATGCCTTCATGACCACTCAAAACAACACTACCATTGACACTTTTAAGGAAAATATCTTGATCTGCAGACCAAACAATTTCACGCCCTTCCATACGTGTGCCTTCATTACCTTTTAATCGAGCATATGAATCAGATTGAAAAAGAAGACTAGAATTTACACTACTTGAGATACGTCTCGTGTGAGCAATTTTTACATTTAAATGTGCCACACCCCTTGGAAGGCCAAAATTAGGATAGCCAGTTGAAAAAACAGGTTGACCTGTAGAAGGGTCATGAACTTCAAAGGAATCAACTCCACTGATTAATGTTCCATTTACATCAACAGAAATTTGAGGATTATTTCGACCTTCCTTATCAATTAAACTGATAAGAACAGAAGAATTGTCACCTGTTATTTCAACAGGACTATCATCAAAACCTTCCAATTTACCATCGCGCTTGTAAATTCTATCCAAATCAGTGTTACCATAAAACATGACCAGAGATTCTTCAGGAAGAAGCTCAAGACTTTCCATTCCCTGTCCAAGACGCAAAACTCCAAGAATTATGAATGTTAATAGTAAATTTCCCAAGGCTAAGAAGAACAGAAGAACTACAAGAGTCCAAAATGCATATGTTTTTCTACCTCTCAGTCCAGTTTTTGGAAGAACTTGCTCATGGACAGGAACATAACCAGCCCTTTCAACATATAAAACAATATAATTTATTAGGTACTCTGAAAACAGCAGGAGCAATCCTACGTCATGCATTTACAACCCCCACCTGTAATTTCCATTGTGTTGTCTATTAACGTTTCTTTTCAAAATTGCTTTTTCCCCCATTGGAAGGGTACCAAATCCACTTTCTGAACGATCGGACCCAGGCGACGCTCGAGAATTGGTTAAAGTGGACATTATTGAACTTATCGCAAACCTGAAATCAATCATAACCAGCATATTATTCGGTAAAATTATTTATCCACATCCTTGACTTTCAAGAGAATAAATGTCAAATATAAATATAACTATTTCCATAACAATTACTTTTATTTTTCATTCACTTCACTTCAAATTCAGCCCCTGTCGTATACCCCTTTTGACTAGAATTTATGAACTAGCGGTTGCAAGCAATGGACGCGTTTAGTGTTCGCTCGCTGAGGGAAAAAATCATTTGTGCTTACCGCTTTTCAGCTGTTTATATGTGAGATGTTCGACTCTGGCGTCGATGTAGAGAAACCACTCTCTGGGAAAACATAAGAATCACTGTGAGCGACTGATGCGACAGCGCGCACATCTGCACTGTAATCATGGCTTCGGAAAGATATAGTTTTTCTTTAACAACTTTCAGGTATTTATCTACCTATTTGCACATATTTCTACTTTCTGATAAATCATTTTAATCATTTTAACAATTGGGAGTAAGGGTTTGAGTGAAAGTTTGAAGTGTATCAGGGTTTGATAATTCTATTGTGTTTTGTGAGTGAAGTTTCACAGTATACAAAACTTCCGAAAATATGAATATCCATTTTTGAAATTAATTTCAAAGTGAGGGAATAATACCTTTACTAATGTTGGTAAATTGTACAATCTTTCAAACGGGATAATGCTGATTATGCCAAGTCACAAAATTGCATATCATGCGTTTCATTTATTAAGTTATTTAATAGGTAGACATATTTGTCCTTAAGGTGGTTCTGTTTCAATTCACTCTGTAATATGGTTATTAATTATTAAAATTTTTTAATGCAGTCCATCAGGAAAACTTGTGCAAATTGAGTATGCACTTGCAGCCGTTGCAGCAGGAGCACCTTCTGTTGGAATTAAAGGTAAGTAATGAAACTCTTATTTCATTGAATAGTTCAGCATATCTTGTTTTAATTTTTTAACATATTTGTTTTCGTTCAACAGCTTCCAATGGAATTGTTCTTGCTACTGAAAATAAACACAAGTCTATTTTATATGAGGAACACAGTGTCTTTAAAGTAGAAATGATTACGAAACACATTGGAATGGTGTATAGTGGTAAGTAAGATTTTATGAAATTTCATGTACATTTAATATTGGCAATGTAAACTAACTTGAGATAGCGGCTCTAATGGGAATTTCCATGTTGAACAATTTTGTTTGTATTTTTCAAATTCACAATAAAAATACATTTTAAGTATATGAGTAGTTATATAAGGAGCCGCAATGGTGACAGGATTTTCGACACCAGCTACATAGCTAGGTTGAGTGCAGCCTCTGTCTGAAGAATTCTAACTTCCAGCTGCTATGATCAGTAGTTTTCTGTGGTTTCTCTGATCAACACCAGGCAAATGCTGGAGCATTACCCTAACAAACGAGCCACAGACCGTGTGCGATCTTCCTGTCCTCTTCTTTGTTCTATCGTTATCCCTTACTTACAGACACTGTACTACTAACACACTTCAGGAGATCAGTCAGGAGCGTAGAGCTTTGTCCCGGGTGGGGCGGTACCATGCCATCCAGCAGGGGTACCGCCCCAATGAAGTGATACACGTGACCATAGTAAAAAGATAAATTTTTTTTTTTTTTTGTGAAATTAATTTTTTTTAATATCCAAAATTATCTTCAATATAACGAAAAATGTAATCTCCCTATGACATATGGGAGGGGGATGTGAGAAATAAAAGGGGAATGGTGTTAAAATTTTTAAATTTATGTGCAAAGATTTTATTGACCCTTCACCTTGAAAATGAACCTTTTCTGCTGATTGATGAAGTGTATAAAACCTCTCCTTTTTTGTTTGTATTACAAATGAATGGGCAACTGGAAAATAAGTTTATTTTGTTGTATTGATGCTCATGATAAATCTTCAAAATGTTTTGTGTAGTTGCTGTGGTAGATGTTAGTGCACCTTGCTGGTTGTAGTGTAATATAATTTTGCAATATTCAATTTAACATGATTCATGTGAGAGACATTATAGGTCTTTTTATATAAAATATAGACATATTGTTTTAAGGTTTTGCCTGATGATAATGTCTTATATTTTGCATGTGTGCTGCTCTCTTCTCTGAATCATAACTGCAACTTTTTTTGGAGCGGGGGTATATTTATTTGATATAGGACCAGAGAGATAATTCCTTCTCCAGCCACTTTTTAAAATCTAGTTTACATTTTTTTTAAAATTCTCATGATTGCTCTCAAAATATGTAAAATCTACTTATATTTTGAAAAAAAAATAGTCATTTAAAGGTCCTATTTTTGAAGAACCTATTTCATTAACACATTTGTGTAGTTGTGAGAGGAGGAGCTCAAAGTAAAATTAAAATCATGTGATTTTGCCAGGAGTTTTTATTATAAGTATAACCTGAACTATTGATATAAAAATACTTTCAAATGCAGAAGTTCTACCAATGTTTGAAAAAATCCTTTATCCTTCTCTGTTTGTTCTCCTCACACTGATTTATAGCAATAAAATCCCATTAACGCTTTGTTGCAAAAATGTGAGGAGACTTAGCTTCTTCTGATCTTTCCGTGAACCTTAAGACAAATTAACAATTAAAAACAGAATGTAAAATCAATAAAATAAAAAATAATTAAAAACAAAGGATAATGAAATGTGAAGAAATAGAAGTTGGAAATACTGTGTTCTATAAATTTCAAGAAATTGACTGTTTGACTATCTTACAAATTTTTTGTCCATCTTAGTTCATGTTCTTGGAACACAATAGATTGGTTATGTCCCACCCTGAGCTGTTCAGCCCACGCAGTATGGGTTCAACCTGACCCACGATTACTATTTGCATTTATCGCCTTCATCAATGTTTATGAGTTGTGTGAATGAAAACATACGTTTGAATTTGTTGGTTGTTCTCCGCTCTGTTATGTCTTCTGGCTGATCATTCCACCCACCTACAACTCGATGTGATTTGAATTTCTTATAAAAGGACATTATTAACTTGGTTTTCAAGTGTGCTTCTTCAAGGGCTCTTCAAGGGCCTTATTATTAAGGCATATTAAAATGAGTGGTAGTTTGGCAACCTTATAGAAGACTTTAATAATATTGTAGGTTTTTGTCATTTCTACTCTCTTGTCAGCGGGTCCCAAGTGGCTACAAGGGGTACAAGTGACCTTTCTTAATGCTCTCCAGGAGATATATATCCTTTATCAGGTATGGATTTCATACCATACGTCTGTTTTGCAGTTTAGGTGCAAAAGAGCACAAATAAATGGAAAATTGCTTTCAGTGTGATGATGTTTACTGAATGACGTTCAGAAAAAAAGTGCCTTATTTATCTTCTCTACTGAATAGTTAATGTGGCATACCTTTGAGGTATGTATTCCATACTGTACTTCCATATTGCAGTATGGTAGCAAGAATAATTGGAAAATTGCTGTGTGATGATGTCTATTGATTTAAATGCCTTCATCAGAAATAGTGCCTTATTTGTGCTGTTTGTATATTTTGTTGTTTGTTTCCACCAATAGTGTTTTGGCATTGAAGATTATTTCATCCAATATGCATGACCATGCATGTTTTGTTTACTCAACAGAATTATCCCCAGTTATCCATTCATAGATTTTGTCATGGTCTTCCTGCAACTCAAATTAGTTGATGCTGGTGTTGTTATAGATGTGCATGTTGTTTGCATACATTAAGGATTTGAACATAATGTGGATGGTCAAGTCATTGGTGTATAGAATAAACAGAAAACGACTAAGGACTGAGGCCTTTGTGAAAGAGTTCTGCATAAATAGAAGATTTATTTTCCCTGATGCATATCAAATACCTTTCAATCAAAAGTTAGTGGATAAATTGAAATTTCTGTGTGCATTTATGTTTTCAGGCATGGGTCCTGATTATCGCCTATTAGTGAAACGTGCAAGAAAGATGGCACAGCAGTATCAGCTTGTTTACAATGAACCTATTCCAACAGCTCAGCTGGTTCAACGTGTAGCTATGGTGATGCAAGAATACACTCAGTCAGGGTAAGTACAGAACGTCTTGTTGCAATATATTACTGGATTAATTCTTGTGAAATCTTACTTTCTCGCCTAATTGCCTCAAAACAGTAGGTATTTATTGTGATGATTAAATTACTCAAAATGTATGTCTTTCTGTTCCTTTTAACATTACTATATATGTAAAAATAAACTTATTATTTTTCTCTTGCTAGCCCAAGATTCTTTTGTTACTTGGCATAGTAAGTGGAAAGTTATTGACATAAAACTTGTATTCTGTAGATGTAAAATGGGTTGATGTAAATAATATGTTGACCCAAGGCTGCTCACAAAATGTTCGTATGTTTTATCATGACACATGAAAATAGGCTTTCTAATTTCTGTCACCCGTAATCATGTTTTAACAAAACAATTTTACAGATGTGAATTTTTGAAAGGTAGGTTTAGTAGGATTAGGTAGGTGAGGTTTATGCTAATGAACTCAGCCGCTGCCGACAGCATTCAAGTAATATACCTACTGAGATGTGATTTATCATGTGAAAAACAAATCAACTGTAAAACAATTCACTTAGAGAGATACAGCCATGTTGATTTCCCTTGAAAACGACTTTTGGAGAAGGAGCTGCCATGTGTCTAGAGCTGAATACACATTCCAGCAGATGTTTTTGTTTTAATAAGATTTTTTTGTCTTAATAAGATTTTTTTGTTTAAATAAGATTTTTTTGTTCCATCAGATTCTTTTGTTTAAATCGAATTTTTTTGTTAAATCAAATTTTTTTGTGTAAATAGGATTTTTTTAAAATATATATATTATGATTTTTTATATTATTCAAGTGAGGGAAACAAAAACATATGTTTGTTGTTATGTGCAAATGGTTGCAGTACTAGAAACTACTTTGAAATAGAAACAGTACATATGTCATTACTATTTTTTTGTGAAATACTAGTTTTGTTTGTGTGAAAACTTTAATTTCTTCACTTGTGCAGGAGCCTTTGGAATCTTAACCACAAAACCTCATTGCAATAGATCTGTGTGAAAATATCAATACTACAATTCAATATTTGCATAAAAAGATGATGAAGTGACAAGTAATAATGTACATTGTGGAATACATATTTTAAAATGATGCCTGCGTTTTTTATTTAAACTTAAATGTTTCTGTCTTAAAAGTAATTTAAAATCCATATCTGTGTGTAAAGAAACTTGCAACTATTACTTTTTTTTACCTTTCATTGACAAAGTCAATAATAATAATACTAATAATAACAACAATAAAATAAACACAAAAATAGATTTAAAAAATGGAAAATTAAGAATGAGATAGTACTATAATGAATTTGCGCCATCCTTTATATAACAATTTCTACATACTGAAGGATATTGAGGGTTATTCAGGAGAATTAATATGTAAAAAAATTACCGGTTTCATAACTAAAACTATGCTTGAAACTCTGCTGATGAGGTGATTTTGTAGTAATGTAAATGTTGTGTAAGTACAGCTTTCTTAATTTTTGCTTGACAATTCCTCCCAACAAATCCAAGATGGTGTATGCCAGTATTTGTACAGTTTGGCTAATGCAATCAATTTAATTTTTTTTAAGGAGAGCTTTTATAAATTAAAGATGAATTGTTATTCTGGAGATATTCTTATTTGTATATTTTTTATGAATTCAGTTTCTTGAATTCTAAGATCATCATAAAATTAAACAATATTATAACCTAATTTATTTAAATGATTCTTGAATGTTACAGTGTTGTATTTAGTTTTATTTTTGTAAAGTATTTTTGAGGGTACTCAAAATCATTACATCTTATACATATACATATCAGTACATCTTATATTTTCTGTCAATGAAGTTATGGTAACTGCTTATGTTTTCAGAGGTGTGCGTCCATTTGGTGTTTCTCTCCTAATATGTGGTTGGGATGAGGGGAAACCATATTTATTCCAATGTGACCCATCTGGTGCTTATTTTGCGTGGAAAGCAACAGCAATGGGTAAAAATTTCATCAATGGGAAAACTTTCTTGGAAAAGAGGTAAGAATATATATATTTTCTCTTCACTTTCTCCTTTATTTAAAATCAAAAAGAGGTCAAAAACTGTATTTGAATAGTGAATAGTATTTGAATAGTGTTTGTTTTGACTTCTAGAATTTTTGTTCATTTTATGGGCATGATAATTTTCTATGGGTGATTAATCCTCTATTAAGGTTAGTACTGTAAAGCTTTAACAAATCTTGTGCAGCATTTTTAAAATTATTTCATGAGTGGTAAGGAAGAAAATTGTTTAATTTGTTTTATATATGAGTTCTTTAACTTATTTAGGGTGACCTTTAAGATAGTGGATTGTATGTGATATATACTTGACATTCGTTTCTTTTGGTTTGTCTATGTCTTATTGTTAGAGGCTTGGAAAAAGTCTTCGTCATTGCTTAATTGGTACTTTACCTATATCTGTTTTTTATTATATGATATGAGTGATCAGTTTGTTAATATTAGAGCCTGGAAGTTCAGGCTCTTATTTTACCTAAAATGGGCAGGTAAAAAGGTACTTATTCTTGGTAAAGTAGAGTTGCAAAGAGAAACGAAGACAATGAAAAATTTTATTTAAAAGGAAATATCGTTTAAAAATAAATAATTGAAATTATTCACATTTTTGCTCGATCTCAAAAATTTACATTCACACGTAACATGTTAGAAAATTATATTTTGATTTTAATCTTGATTCTACAACCACACAGTATGACTATGAATTTCTTTTACGCCTGACCCTAACTCTTAGAAATGATATTGTGAACTCTCTTTTAGATCTTGATATGCCATCAGTGAAAATGGAATTATTTTTTTCATTCTTTGCTCTTAAGTAACCCAATGCTGAGAAGGATATATCGTGTACAGAGAGATGTCCTCAAGAGGGATCGGTGACCGTACTCAAAAGTAGAATGGGAAGATGTATCATGTACAGAGAGATGTCCTCAAGAGGGATTGGTGACCATACTCAAAAGTAGAATGCGATTCCATGTGAGGGAACAAAGCCTTTTGGCATTAAACAAAAAGTCTTGACCGGTACCATCTGTCTTTTTCATTTAGATTTTTATTACAGCCTCTGCACTCACAGAAAGACAAAATGTGATCGTACCTTTGTGTTGTAAGGCTTGCAGATGTATATTCAACGTGCTCCCCATTTATGCTAGGAGGAAAGAAGCAAAATCATGAGGGAGGAAAAAAGAGGAAATGACAAAAATAGGAATCGTAAGCTAAAATAACCAAAAAAGCCAAAATGAAAATGTAGTAATGAGGAAAAAGGCAAAAATAAGACAGTGGCAAAAATAGGCATCGGAAGCTAAATTAAGCAAAAAAGGCAAAATGAAAATCTACTAAAACAGCCCAAGAAGTACAATTACGTGTGTAATAAGTGAAAAATAGAAACAATAGCAAAACAGCATTTTGTCAAACTTCCAAGCTCTACTTATTACCTAGTGAAGGGTTAAAATTTTCCCTCCCTATTCCCTTATGTAAGAAAAATATTCTATATATATTAATTAACCTTCTTTTAGCAAACCTATTGCATACCATAATGCAAGATTATCATGTAATATTGTATTATGGTATGATTTTCCTGAAGACTTGTTTTAATTTACTACAGGATATAGGGTGACAGATATTTGGAAAAATAAGAAAAGCCTGGTAAATGAAGGGAAATCAAAATATAAAAACAAAAATGTAGGGAAATGGCAGGCTACATAAAAAAAAGTACATTAAACTTAAACCTGAATCCTAGCTGTGAGGGGGGGTGGGGGTGGATAGTGAATTGATGTGAAGCAGTGAATAAAATTTAGTGACAGATGAATAAATATGCCATGTGTACTTATAAGTCAAATTACATGTATGAGGAGAGCAGCAGCAATATGTATCATTTATACGGAGGTGGGAATGGAAAAGCAATTGTGCATAATTTGTCTTTGAATTGTGCTTTGAATTGTGCAGAATTCTTAATGTTTTTGGCTGAAATTTCATGAGAGTTCATTTCTGTGTACAAGTGTATTGTAAAATGTCTTTATCTATCACATACGTCTTTAACCCCTATTAACATGCAGCCTTATAGGTTTATTATGTGGACTAAGTACCTACCTGTATGTTAAGAAATTTAGCATCCTTAGCAATGAGTTTTAACACCTTTAGCATCGTAAATAATCAACCATAGATTCGTGGCAAGTGAAATGTTTATTAAGAAAAAAGAAAAGGTGATGTACAAAACAAATCAGATTCAAACAATTGGGAATAAAAGTGTCTCATATTAGTTTTGGGGATAATTATTGTTAATTGTAATATTAATAGTACAATTAAAAAATGTATATAAGGTAAATTTACCTTATTTTCCTGGCATTCCACCAAACGTAGCTCTTCTCCGGTAATAGTATTTACTGAGAATTATTTGAATACATGTTCTTCTCGAACCATGGTATACAAATATTGTTTAAATAGATATATTGTAAGCAACACCTCACAATATCGTAGTATCATAATGCCGCAGCAACAGAATTCATCTATTTATCTATATACTATCGCATCTATTACCTACATACTATCGTAGTAATGCTGGAAGTTTTCACTTAAATCGTGAGATTTTTATGGTCACTGATAAAGTGCCGAACATACCATGAAATGGTAGTGTTATTACTGCCGTGTCCAAATAAAAATCTTGGCACTGCTATGCTCACCTCAATTTTTAACTTTTGACCTTTGCAGTAACATTTCTTGGTATGTTAATAGCTATTATCAATGTTTGTTAAAAAAACTATTGGTAAAAACATCATTCAATTCCATTCACATTCATATTCTTATCCTAACATTACTTTTCCAATTATTGTCCCACAGATAATTGGTTCACAGTTATTATGTGTTATGCCTAAAGAATGTATAAACCACTTTTTATAGTATATTGCTGAGACAGAATGTGTTTGTGGTGTAAAATTCTTTTAATTTAAACCAGTTTCTGTAGTGATAAATGTTCTCAAGCCTTGGTGGAGTTGGTATAAAGAGAGCCAAGGACAAAAAAGATCTTTCTGGGCTTTATCTTAAACTAACACTACACAATGGAAAGTGTTTTTACTATTTAATTTTCCAATGCTTTTATGCTTGGAAACTTTTTCAGCAAACAATATTTGCTGTTAAAAAATATTTTTTCAGAATACAATTTTTTGAACAATTTTATTCCAAATTTGATTATATAAAATACTTTTTAAAAATATTCCGAACTTTTTTTTCAGAAATTTCTTAAAAAAAATATTATTTCTTACGTATGTGATTGTTTCATATCTATGTAAAAAATTTCCATAAGTGAGTTTTCAATGTTGAATTTTTAAAGATTTTTCAAAGTAGTGGCACAAGTTGAAAAAATGATGTGTTTTTTGCCTTGAATCAAATTTTATTAACTAAAATGGAGAGTGATCTTCAAGAAGTGGTAAAAATATGATTCTGGTAATGATTTGAATGGTTAAAATTGAAAATGGGTGGTTTGGTGGCAAAGTTGAACAAGAGTGATATAAGAGTGTTTATGCAACCAGGAAAACAAACACACTTGCTGATGATACATTTTGCTCTCTAGGAAATCATTCTAAGTGACTTACTATCTATACTATCTAGAATGCTAGTTTAGAATTACTGAAATGTCCTTAGTGCATTACCAAAATAATATTTAGTATTACTAATTTCCAATTGTGCATTACTGCTGATGGCACAGCTGACATAATGCGACATGGAAGAAAGAAGCATCAGTATTCGTGTGTGCAATACCAGAAAACCCATTTTAGCTCTACTAGGTCCACATTGTCCACACACTTGACAGCTGCTTTTTTGAAGCTATAGGCCACTACTTACAATTAGAGTAGCATAACATTGGATTCAGACAAGGCATTTATTATTACTAACTCATATGTGGTGGTAATACATATAATATAATTCTCCCTGAGAAATATGACCAGTGCATATTTGGCACAAAAGTGTGTTCTGTGCACTACTAGTTTGGTTATTGATGCGATACACTTTGAAATAAAAAAATCCTTCACATGAATTCTTTAATTTTTGGGGGGTAACATATGAAATTCCTGGGATATTTCACAAAATTTTCATGAAAATGACTCCAAAATTTTTCATCTGGCTTCTTACCATACAGGAAAATCCCTATTCAGCATAAACTTAATTAAACTCTGTGACAATGTAATCTTTTAAATCATAAAAAATGGTCATCGTTCCTGTCAAATTTCTTTCAGAACTTTTAAAACCTATTTTTTCAACATAATTTTCTAACAAATTCAAACTTGAAACGTAATTTGGGTTATTTTTTTATTCACCTACATGTTGATTGTTTTGATGCTGCTTGTGGACTTGTGGTTGGGCTTGTGGACTTGGTGCATTCATTGGAGTACAGCTTGTTGTTTCACTATGGTTAATAGTTTATTAAAATTAAATTGTGTGAGCATTTTCTGTTGCCAGGAAGCTCTAATGAATAAAATAATGATCAGACTTCTCTCCTTGGTGCTACTTCCATGTCAGTCTGACAATCATTATTTGTTAGCCTACTTTCCCTTTGGTTCTCTGAAATCTCAAGATTAGATGGGTGGCTGTTGGTACTCATGGTGGCAGAGGCATCTAGATATAGGGTTAAAAGATAAACCTTGGGTATGAGGAGATGTCCAAAAGAAAAATCATTTGAGGTTGGGCCAATAAGGCCTGGCCCTTATTGCCTGGGCCAATAAAGAAGTTGAGTGATGGGTTAGCTAGATAGCTAGGTTGAATTGAGACGGTAGCGGCCAGCTCCTCTGATCAGTAGTTTTCCCTGTTTTTTCTGATCAATACCAGGGGAATGCCAAGTAGTACCCTAATCACCAGGCCACAGACCACGTGCAATCTTTTCTTCCTCTTCCCTGTCCTATTCTCACCCCTTAATTACACTAAAATGCACTACACTACCACACATCTGGGAGACTGATGGGGAGCTGAGAGCTTGTCCCGGCTGGGGCAGTGCCCCACTGGTACAATAGGTTGGCGCTGAATCTCACCATCTAGCGGGTGAAGATCACTACCCGCCTCCGTGGGGGGTATGCACTACACTTACGGGACTATTGTCCTTAGCAGCTGACACACCCAGAATTGCTAATCAATCTACCAATCAATAAAAACTGGGTAAGTTGGGCAGACGACTGTAGACTTGAGGAAGAAGAATAATCGGAGTGGAACACAGAAGAGAATGTAGGTCATGAAGTAGAAGCCAATCTGTGAAAAATTCATTTCAGGAAAGATTTTCAGACAGACAGGCAACTAACAGGAGATCATTTGGAACAAAAGTCATTTAGATAAAAAATATTTAATCTGACATCTCCTGAGATAAGCTGGCTAACTAGCAAAGAGTTACCAAATAAAACAAGCTTCCCTCTTTAAACTGGTGAGGGAGATACCTTCTAATAATTAAAGAAAAGTTGCTGTCAGGTATCAAACTATATTTCATTTGAAGATCTTTTTGATCACGTAATGATCATCACAGCTAATCTGAATATTACTGGAATTATATGATAATAGTCATGTTTCGTGTATTTGGTTCTATTATCATATAATTCCTGTAGTTTTCAGATTGGCTCTGATGTTGATCACTATGTGATCAAAAAGAACTTCAGATAAAATATATTTTGGTACCTAACAACACCTTTACAGTTATGCTTCTCTCTGTTGTAGAGATCAAAGAATTTCTAAGCCAAGATATACTTAGAGAATATGCATACTTCAAAAAGATGACAGATGCTCATTACCACTTGGTTACTTGAAAGGTCTGATAACTCTGGCCAGCAGTGATTAGCACGATTAAAACATTAAATCTGGCAGGGACAAACATTTTTAGAGGAAACTATACCCTAGTGGTTGAAAATCAAAGGAAGTTGTTGTAAATATACCCTCTTTTTAATGGAGAAAATGACACTTTGTTCTTTATTCCATATCTACTTTAATTTCCGAAAAGTGCTTTGATTAGAAATGAAAAAGGTTCAAAATTTCTGATTAGATTATTCATTATGTGTAATTAGTGTTTTCATATTTAATTGAATGTAAATTATCAGATTTCTTTCATATTTTACTTGCATTATTCTTAGTTGTTGCAATCCTTTTGCAGCTGCTTTGAATGAAGATGATGGGTTTGCTTATATCTCGGAGGTTATTAAAATTCATATCAAAGTGTTCTACCAGTCGAACTTCAGTACTCCTTTTATTGAAGGAAATAGAAATGTATTACCAGTTGACATTGATTTAAGATTCTGTTGGTTATAAGCTGTAAAATTCAAATTCTATTAACAAATGTTTCTAGGGCCTTCAAATTGGGTGAATTGTTTGACCAGGCAATACATATTGGCTATAATTGTACATTTCAATTTAATTATTCAGATTTGGAACTAATTTTATAATGAAGTAATATTATAAGAAGTTTTCTTATCTCAGAAAATCCCTTATTTATTTTTCAGATACAGTGAAGATCTGGAGTTGGATGATGCTGTCCACACTGCAATTCTGACATTGAAAGAGGGTTTTGAGGGTCAGATGACTGCAGATAACATTGAAATTGGAATTTGTGATGCTGAAGGGTTCCGTCGATTGGATCCTTCCAGTGTTAAGGATTATCTTGCTAACATTCCTTAATGTGGTGTCTTTTAATATGTATTGGTGTGCATTAATCACGTTTTTATTATAACATTTAAGTATTAAATGTATTAAGAATAAATTTTCTCTTGATTTATTGAAATATCAGTATTTGTTTGGTATTATTTTTCCTTCCATTTTAATTTAATGCCGCCTTTAATCTGGAAAGATCTTAATTTGTTGTTTTACATTTTGTGAAGAAGTTTAACTTTTGTAAAGAAAATTCATAATTTTACTAATTTGTTCATGTGAAGTTTTTTCATTGACATTACATGCAAGTTTATAGGTTTACGTTTTCTTAAGTGTTTTTTGTTTACAGTTTTTATTTTTTTAAATGATTTTGGAAGTACTGCAGCTCGAAACTGCTTTTACCTGCAGGGAGCCTATATATAGCCATTAGAAGTGCTGTATTGAAGTTTGTTATAAAGCATATTTTATTGAAAAAGGGTAATTTTTATTACTAAATAACGAACAAACATTTTAGTAGCTGCAGATTTTCATCTATTTGCCTACTTTCGTCCGTCAGTGGAAAACTTAATCGTTTAGGTTACTTATTCATTTTGAGGCATTAGGAGTATTACATATGAATTTTATTGCATCTATAAATCCCTATTACTCAAATAAATGCCTATTTTGTGTTTAAAAGCCTAAATGTTGCATATTCTTGTATTTTTTATCAAAATGCAATTATTCTTTAAAATTTTAAAAATTGTAGTACGTTTTTCTTTTTTATCCTGCAGAGTATAGAGAAATCAAACAATCGATTAATCTATGTTCTGTTTTTCTGCCACCACAGTGGGTATTTCATATTATGATATGTGTTACATCACTGGTGATAGTTGAATAATTTTTTCATTGAATTTTTAAACAATTTTTTTCTCAAAAATGCCTCCGATTTTTTCTTAAAATTTTCTCCTTGTATGTGTCAAAAACCGGTATAAAAATAGTGCTGGTCCCACTTTACCCAAACGCTCTATATTTTTGAAAATTCCAAAATGTTAACACTGCAAATATGTTGTAAATGAAGTCTGTTATAAAAAACAGACCTTTAAAAAAGTCATGTACCTTTTTTAACAAGTGTTTTTTGTGGAATTTCTGCAATTAATGCTAATTATAAAAAAAATTGCGAACTTTGATTATTTTTTTTTGATTCTATTTTTAGAGAGATAAAGTGAGAAAGTATGTGCCGGTGAAACCCACTAGATACAAAATATGTGTTAACAATGGCAATTAAAACAAATTATACAATGTTTTCAATTAAATATGAGGAAAAATATCATTAGAATTAGTGTTCGGCGTTACTGAGCAGCATTGAGTATTAGCTTGCATTTAATAAAAAGCAAAAAGGTAACTACTGCAATTCAGCTTTTTTTTTGTCCGAAATGCTTAATGATGATAGAAAGGATGTAATCAAATATTCCATGATTTGCTTACTTCAGACACTTTCTACACAAGTATATAAATACGCATAAGAAAAATGTATAGTGCCTTTATAAATGCCTATTTTATATTTTTAAATGCCCCTTTGTACATTGTTATGTACCTTTAAAACTTCAACTTAAAAAATCAACTTATCTATATCCAAAATATTCCACAAATTTTGTCTGCATAATTTGAGTGAAGATTGAGATGGCATTTTTAAATTTTTGGGGTTTTCTTTTATTTAGCAGTTTTTAACTTATATTAATTATTATTAATTATAAATTATACGTAAATTATATTAAAAATGAAATTTCATTAATCAATGCAATAAAAAGAACAACAAAACAACATTCCAATTGTGTTGAATCCTATTATGTTTAAGAGATGCATGTTTGTCATCGCATCTAAGAAAGTAGACAGGAAATTTCAGACAGATGTAATGTACACTGTATACTTTGGTTACCCAAAGGCCAGTGAGTGCTATTACGTAGTGCAATGATTATATTGTGTACCTCTCGAAGTGCAACCAATAACCAACCATTCAGGGGCTGCATGACTGTCTTGGGCCCTGACAGGGAATTTTGAAATTGAAGGAGTATTTTAATTTGTGCTGAATGATAATCATTAAGACATTTTTATTTTAAATATTAGCTCTATCAATTTATGGTGCTTCGTCTGGGCCATAATTCATAGTCATTAAATTGTTTCTTTTATTGAATCATTTCAAAAATGTTCCTATTGACCCACAGAATGTTTTATGTTCCTATTATTTACTATTAACTAATATTGTTTCATGACTAGACATCAGATTTTTAAGCAAATGCCTATTCTATTTGTTTGACATGGACACTCAAAATTTATTATTCACATATTCCATGACAGATTTTACACGAACTATATTTATAGTACTGAAATGGCTATTTAGTCAGTAGAGACTAAAAATCCCTAATAAGGCCAAAGGCCCTTGAGCTTTTTGCTGCCACTCAATCATTAGAACCCTTAACGCCCTTGGAGCATTAATACCTATAATTCATTCATATTACTTCACTGTGTCTACTCGACAACTGTGCTGAATTCGGGTAGTGTGGAACATAAGAGAGTTCTAATTTTCTTTGTTGCAGAAATGCCCCATTTTTCTTTCAATACTGATTATAAACACATTTTACTGAAAGGGCTAAATTAGAGCTGAAAATACATCGTGTAGCAAGCAGCAATTTGTTTTTAAACTAGTTTTTGTTTGGGAAATATTAAAGAACTAGACAGCACCATAATGATTTAGTACTTACAGAAAATGTCTCGAAAAGCCACCCAACGACCCCTTTTCAATTTGTTCTATTCAAGTTCATTATATTTTCTCTTATTTTTTTAATATTATTTTTACCAATAATTACTTTCCACACACATTTTTCTGCCATGTACACTAGCTATACAAGTTTCCATGAATTTTTTTATTAACCAACTGCACCCCGTTGGATAACTGAATCCCGTTAAGGGCAAGGGCCTCTTGCTTGCGCAGGAAATTATTAATCCTTCTTCAATGAAGTATTAGGATGGTGACGGAGGGTGAAGGGACAATCACAAATACATCCATGCCCAAAGCGGGAGTCAAAACTGCAATCCGAGATCGTCATGACACAACTACCTTAGTGATTTTGACTATCTGGATTGACTCTGTTAAAATTAGTGGATTACATCCATACTTAAGTTATCAAATTATTAATTGCTATCAGCTAATTTATTTCTTGGAAATGGCCTGAAACTGTCTTGGAAACTGACTGAACCTAACAAATTAATTTTGTAGATAATAAATACAAGTTATTCTTAATAGTTCTTGAGAACCTTTCTTCTATTTATTAAACTTGAAATACTGCCAATGCCAGTGTTAATTGTATTATTACTCTGTAATGTTTAATTGCAGCATTAACATGTACTATTCTGTTGGATAACCAGTTGAGCTGACATGGTGGTTGATTCAGTAATCTTGATGATGACAGCTTAGGATTGTGTTAAGTTAAAGTGCAATATACCTACACTTGTGAATGTAATATCAAACTTTTAAATCGAAGTAGAAGTCATTTGTGACGTGATGAAATAATTTCTAACATTTCACAGATTCAGGTAAATAGCCATTAATAAAGCTTTCTGTGTCTACTAAATGTTTAGGAACAGAATGAATATAATGTTCAAAGTACAAAAAATATAAATTTATCTGAACGTGAGCGAGATATTAAATAACTAATTATTGCTAAGTCAACTAAATACTGAACACCTTTGATAATTAATTTTTAAGAATTAGATGTAATATCCATAGTCCAGATGTGTGAAAACTACTGGTTTATGCAGAGAGTTTAAAAAATGTGGATAATATATGTAAATTTGCAGTTTGAAAAGGGAACTGAATAAGAAACAGATTGGAATGTTAAAGTCAAAGATTTTGGGAACTTCAGAGAGATAGACAAGTTACTTTTATTAATATTATTATCTATGCAATGAGTATTATACCTCTTGCATTGAAAATCTGTTAAAAAGTTGAAATGTTGATATTATAAGTTGAAAAATTGCATTGAAATTAAAATGAAAAATTTAGAAAAATTAATTAATTGTTTGGTGATTTTTCCAGTATGAAATAAACTCTAGTGTCCTACAATGGGTAAGGATTAAAAAAAAAAATTCCCTTAATGAAAAATAATTTTGCAATTAAGAAATGGACAAAAAAGGTAGTAAGAGAAAAAGAAGAGCAAAAGGAAGATGATGCAATAGGAGATCTTATTTTACACAAATGTTTCGAATATTAAATAGAATGGTTCCAAAATTTGAAAAGCATTGAGAACATTTAGTTAAAAATTGCAAAAACTGAAGAAAAGTACGGTGAACCTTCATTTTAATTTCTATCATAAATGCAGAAGTTAGGATCTTGCTTTGGTGAGATTTGCCTGAAGTTTGACTGATATTTATCTGAAGAAGAAAAATTGAATCCAGAGTGCCACTATTAATAGTAGCAGTATTAGACAATCTTACCATCTCCTACAAGGTACTAAGGAGTATGTTAAAATTAGGCAGAAATAATTTAAAAGTCTTGGGTGGAAGTGGAGGGGTCGGGCGGGTCGAAAGGAAGGGTCTTGTTAATAGATGAATATGAGAAATATCCTCCCAAAGCTGGGTAGCCAGACTTTAATGTGTAGGTCCAACTTCTTAGTTTTTTTTACTTTATCCTATACGTACGTAGGATTATCGGCAGTTATGTAAGGATTTACGGCAGAAAAAATTCATTGCCGAAATAGATAAAACCGAGTTACTAAATTAAGAAAAAATCCTCTAACACGTGGTGTAGTCATAATCCCTGTTTTGTGGGTCCTTGATATCGAAAAATGAACTGACCACACAACGTCCGTCCGTGTGTGAACACCACTAGCGCCTAAACTATACGTAGGATTTTTCCTAAATTAAAGAAACCCCCTGACGATCTGTCTCGAGTGGAAGCATTGACATTTTGAAAAAACATTCTTTAAAATTTGGGGGTATTCTACACGAAACCCCTGGGACATTTTGAATTTGTTTTTTTTCAAAATCGGCTTCAAATATTTTCTTTTAATTTTCTTGTAAGAATAGAGTAAAATACACTCATAAAGGTGGCTTAGATCTGATTTCAAGTTATACTACGAATTTTCGAAAATTAAAAAAATTGAATTATTTTCGGCGGCGTCCTACAATTACAAAATCGAAGATAGAGATTTTCCATTCAAATGAAATATGTTCTCCATATTTAGTTCTTTTAATGAAGTGATATACTGTTATCTTATATTATTTCTTTGTTCAATGATTATCTCTAATACCAAACTGAAGAGAAGAGATTAAACTTACTTTCATCACTTCGGAGGGACATCGACCAGTCCTTGCATTTCCATGTTCATTACTTATTTGCAAATTCCAGCCTGATCTTTCTATTCTTTGGTTATCAGTAGTTTTCGAGAAGGTCGTCTAACACCAAAATTAAAAGCTGCTAAACGCCCTTTTACTTTCGGAATGTGGAGGTTGCGTCCATAGTATTCCTGTGAACAATCTTTTTTAATATTTTTATTTTTTATATTTATTATTATTATTATTATTATTATTATTATTATTATTATTATTATTATTATTATTATTATTAATTTGGGGTAGAACAGCAAGCGACTTCTTCCGAATTATTCTGAAGTCTCTTTCGGTTGTTATTGGGATCTTTGTTTGGTACATACACACCCATCCCCATTTTGCCTTTTATTTCACATATTTAAAAGTTGAGATATCCCCAAATCCCTAGTAACAATAGATTGGGAATTACCTTGTAAAGCATAATAGAATATTCCTTCCGTGTCGGCCTGCCCACAAGAACCTAATTTATAATACGATGTACTTTTCTGAATGTTTCCCAAAATACTAATGAGCCAGGATCAAATAAGTTTATAATGATAACATTGAAGATAATCTGAATACGTGACATACGGTCACGGTGAAAGGCTGGCTGAATTGCTTTGCTATGAGCTTCTTCCCTCTGTTAACTGTCTGCAGATAACAGTGCTGACAACATAAAATATTGAACAGCAAAATACTTGCTGAGCTCTACTGCATACTGTACAACTTTTTTGTAGAAACAATTAATTTTGAAGAAAGGTCATTCTTGAGGGCGATGTTGATAGACTTTCATGTTAAAAGTAAATTGTTTGCGTTTTTACAATGGAAACGAATGTTATGAAAGAAAGGAAAGAACGTAGAATCAATGTTCCAATAATATTAAACGCCGCATATGCATAAAAAAGTCAGTTTTAGTTATATTATTAATTTTATGTTATGCTATTATTTAATGTTAGAATGGTACATAATCGTGACCTGATTACACTGTCGAGTGAGCCAGCCTGGTGAGACAGGGGCTTGTGTTAGGTGAGCCCAGGTTCGTGCACACCAAGGCTCGCGGTTGAAAACCCGCGCTAGACATTAATGTTTTAACTTGTTTTGTGACTTGAGGGACGTTCCGAGTCCCTCATGTTTTACACATATCCCCTAATTGTTCAATAATATGATGGCCTCACAGGTAATTGTGTGTACATCGTGTCTGTGTGGGTAAGGAACTGAATCTCCTATACCCGTAACATTAAACCAATATCTGGATGGGGCCAACGAATATCGTGGGAACATAGGTATAGGTACAGGGCATTGATAGATCTACGTGCTGTTCGGGAGCATGAAGCAGCTGGTTTCGTGGACATGAAAATTACCGCTCATACGAGAATTCGGCTGGTAAAATTTCATATATTTGGGAAAATTTACTATTAGTAGTACCTAATTCTCATGACACCCCAATACTTCGAAATAACAACACGTATATTTGAACTCATTACAGTAGCGCAACAACGTCTACTGATATTTTAATAAAATAATATTTTCTGATTTGAATGTTAAATACAGAACACATTTACTATGATTTTGAACATTTGACTCAAAATGATCTAATCAAATAAGCTTTTATACATACCCACATAATTATTCCATTCACACATGCTCGGATCTGTACTTGTTTTAATATCTGAAAATCTTTTTAATATCGCCATTTTTAGCTTGTTCTTTGAAAATTTATTTTACTGATAATCTTCAAATTTACTAAAAAAGTTGTCCTTATATATACATTGTATGTTAATTTTGGCCTTATACAGCAAAGATGAAAGTTCTATGTACGTATTCATTATGTTCATTTGTTAAGACGTTCAGCATGCTTGGCCCTTGGTCCTGGATTCTCGAATACTTCTTTTTGGCTGCCACTCCAACCATGCCCTTTTCTTATATTCCAAAAATTAATATTACATTAATTTCACCACAATAATTCGAATAATATTCATCTATCGCGATTCCTACGCACATTCCATTATTGCGTTAACTAACTTCTTTATCGCATTTTTACCCGTTCCCGGTTCAAAACAATTTGCTCCCGCCTGCGGTTCACATACGTCTGCTCTCGCTTGCGGCTTGCAACCGTCTACTAGTTTTTCTGTCGACAATATTGCGTTTTCACCTATCGTTTATTGCCTCCATTGTTCCAATAGCATTTCGACTCTATGCTGTCTTCCTCTTGTTGCATACAATTATTATCAATTATTAATATAACTAATCTCTTTTGTTATTAATTTAGTGTTCCATTATGAAATATACTTCGGATTTTAATTTAAGCGTCATAGTTTTATAAACTATTATTGGATATAAGGAGCGTATATCATAGCAACGTCACTTTACCCCACGATTACCCAAACTAATCAGATTTGCTGTCGTATTTTGTAATTGTTATAATTTAAATTATTAAAAGGTCATTGAGATGTCATGAATCATCTCAGTATTGTTCGAGGGTTCTAATGACTTGACTTGCTCCAGGATAGAATATAATAAGTCACATCACTAGCTTATCACATCACTAGCTGTAGGAGGGGGACAGGCCCACTCTCGACCTATTTTCAAGAACATCTTGTAGTGTCATTTTAACTTATTTATGTTTAATGAAAATATATTTCATGAAAACTTTATAAATATATTGTTCGTTAAAGAACATTAAGAATGTAAGATGTATGGCGTGCACTAAAATGTTTTGTTGCTCTTTATTACACAAATAATGGAAAATGCGCGTGAAAGATCCCGAAATGACAGATAGATATAAGGCTTCCTCCGTGAACCTGCATTTTCGTATTTATCGAAGAGGACCAATAATCACATTACTTTCTGTTGTGGTACTTCTGCACTAACCACCGCCGCCATCGCCATCCTCTCAGTGGCTGCCTTCATTATCTGAGATTATTGGCTGATATTATTAAATTCGTAAATAGCTGCTTCGTATTTTGACCTTTTTTTAATCTATCAAGTTCACCATGCTAACTTCAATAATTATTGATAAAATTGTAATAAAATTATTAGTTATTATGATAAAAAAATTGCATTTAATTCTATTCCGCGGATATACTGTGGCATTTAAATAATTTCTTTCGGCGCTCCCATTTCACCTGTCATAGTCGCCTCTTAATTTGTTGTCAGCCTTCGGAAGGCCGCGAGGGATGACTCCAGGAGGTTGCCGACCGTCGCGATCGACTCGCGTACAATAACCGCGTGCAGCGCGCCGCGTCCCTCGCACCACGCCTCGCCGCGCTTTGACGCGGGGCGCCATCTCGATAGACGCGCGGTTATCGGCTGCGCGGAACGGCGCCAGCTAATCAAGGGCCGATTGCGGAAAGCGCCACAAAAGGTTTTCGCTCGCGACTCGCCCGCACCCCGCGCCATCGCGCCATCGCGCACTTTTATCCACGTAACGAAGTTAGGAGGCAACGCTATCAGCGAGTTCGTTAATGTTAAACGAATCCACGAATGGGCGGTGAAACGAGGCGGTTTAGATTGACACGAGAGAAGGTGATATCGGTCGAGATCAGAAAATGAATAAAAACTCTTGATGCGGCAGGATTTCGTAAATTTATTTGCTTTTTGTGGAAGATTTACACGTCATTGATTACCTCAAAGGTTACAAACTTAAGTGTGAAATATTTTGAATAGAAAATACTGTATTGATCTCTAATCTTAGAGTATTACAAATATTTATGTAACATTGGGCTAAAATCTCATTTCCTTTGACAAATAAAACGTTCGGTAAATAATGGTAGCACGAAATCGAGGTTATTTATCTTAAAGGAGGAGAAGAAAAATACTCTGCAAAGACTTCAGGTGAATTTAAGTACTGTCAACAAATGGCTGTAATAATTACCTACGATATACCTTGTGTCGTTTGTTTCGGGTAAAATTGCGGTATTATATTGCAAACAGTGACACATTAGGTAATTCTTTTCACCCGCCGTCTTAATTGTAATTTTACTATTTTTACAGCAGTATCGATCTTCTGTGCATGCACATAATTTCAGATCACTTGTATGCAATTGCTCATGCGCGGAATATCTAGATTGCAGTAGATTGCTCTACGCTATCACGTGCAAAAACTCCCTAATGCCAGGCGATCGCCGGGGAAGTATTTTATTCCAGGAGTCACTGTAGCACCCCTTCTTGACGCACTATGTTTCCAGTACTATTCTTAGAACTGGGTGAAGGGCTCATTTCCTGTTTCCGTGATCACATCCCCTACGATGCATATAGACGCCGCCCTTCTCGCGGTAGCAAGTCGGGGCCGCCCGGGGCTGCCGGATTGCGCACAATATGGGCTTCCGGGCCAAAGCAGGCGGTACCTGAGTAGGTTCTGCCATATTGATTGATTGTTAATGATTCCGGGTGCGTCAACTGGTAAGCTTATTAGTCCCGTTAGTGTAGTGCATGTTTTCTTGGGAGGTGGCGGAAATCTTCCACCACTGGATGACGGGATCCGGCGCAGACCTACCGTCGGCTAGCGGGGGTTTCCCTAACCAGGTATCTCCCACCAGCGGGATACCGCTTCAACCGGGACAAGCTGTAAGCTCCCCCCCCGGTCTCCCGGTATGTGCGGCAGATGTACATGTTAGTATAAATAGGCGAAATTAGGGGTGAGGATAGGACAAGGAAGAGGAAGGGAAGATCGCGCGCGGACCGTGGCTCGTTTGTTAGGATACTGCTCCGGCAATCGCGTGATGTTGATCGGAAAACTTAAGGAAAACTACCGATGAAAGCAGCAGGCCGCTAGAATTCTCCTCCAGACAGCGACTGAAATCAACCTAGCTCTTCGTGTCGATAACCCTGGCACCGTCGGCATTGGAATCGTAGAATCTCCCGGTCAGAGGCACTGCAGTGACATCGGTTGATGTCCTGAGCCCCCTCTCCCAGTTTTACCATATTCGGCCTCCTATTCGACTAATCTCGGACCAAGCCATTCGGCTTGGATAGTGGTACACTCATGCTAAGACTTGTGTGCTATAACAGGAACACAAACTACAAGAACCTGGGAACTACATCAGGTGATGGAACCGGGAAACATGGTAAGAAGAGAAGCATTCCGATTGGGAGAACATTGGGAACGACTACTTAAGCAGAGGTTCCCTCTAGAATCCAAACAGCTAAAAGGGTTAAAGGGACATTCCACAAACATCAGCAACACAGCGAGAGCACGAATGTTAAAGATCAAATTCGGTTGTAGTACCACATGAAGAAATGCGTTATATAACATGATAAGAGTCCCTGTACAAGTACTACAATTGCTTTTTTCCCTGTTATAACATTTCAAAATCTCCGTAGACGATATGAATTTCAAAAACCAAAGGATTTACTCTTCTTAGACTTATATATTTCGAAAAATGAAGTGACTTGGAGTGAAGATCCATTGCTATACCTATACAGGGAGTCTCCCTGACTATGGAGCACGCCCTTAACTTCTAAATGGCTCTAGATATCGAAATGCAGTTTTCGCTCAGCAATGCGGAATCTTGGGGTAAATAATGTTCCGTAAAGATATTGTTCGAACTATTTTTAGTGTTTGAGAAATTTAATCATCTTTGATTTTTTAAATGGAACAATATATTTTTCTCCCTAGCAATAGATATATCATAAAAGGAGGAATGCAATCATGTAACATGTGTTAATATTTGAATAACATTTTTTGTCTAAAACTATGTTATCTGACTGGAGATTTTAAATTAAAAGTGCAATTTTTCTATGTAGCAGCCGTCGCAACTGCCGCTTTTGGGGAAGAAGGCCTTCGCGGCCTCTGCCCTCTCTCCCCTTCCCCCCTCCCCCCGTGCCGGCGCCGCAACCTACCCCAGATTCAAGGGTTGCTACAGGAAATCTTGCACATTTGATTTAAAGTCGCATGTCAGAAAGTATAATTTTATACTCAAAATCTATCAAAACATTAACATATGTTACATAATTGCATTCGTCTACTTTTGATCTATCTATGTTGGTGAGAAAAATTCATGGTTCCCATTAAACATTCAAAAATAATTACATTTCTCGATAACTAAAAATATTTCGAACAATAACTCTATGGCACATGTTTCCCCATTCTTGAGCGAAAACGGCATTTAGTTACCGGGAAACGCTTAGAAGTTATGAGGGTGGCCTATAGTTGATGGGACTCCTTGTATACACTTTTTCTGATACTCTGATGATGTTTTAAAAATATAGCACTCCTCCTTCGCTTTTCTATAATATTGTACTTTTTGGTAAAGCGGACACCTATGTAATTTATAGGGCATCATATATTTATAACAAAAACGACAATGCTACGACATTTACTGAATTACCTGTCTTAGTAATACAAAGTGATTCACTTATTGCCGAAGTATATCTACGTATCCTTCCGTTCGGACGAATTATTTGGGGGAGAAAAACTATCCTTTTACAATCCCCTGTCCTTAAATTTAAAAATATGAGAAGAACAATTTACTACTTCTGATATAAATTTTCTTGGTCGTTATTTTAAACTTTAGTCCTGAAATCTGAGGAATTATGTAAATTTTAACAATCTTTCACAATTGGGGGCCGTAAATTCTCGATAGAATGGTTATATCTGAGTAACATCACTCACTTCTGAAACTGTAAACTTCGCGGATTTCTCATATGCTTTCATTTAATCTGGATTACTTCAAAAGTAATTCCTCAATTCACCTAGAATTTCAGATATCGTATTTCCTCGAGTAAAAGTAACCTCGATTTGCGACTTTTGATTTTATGATATTAATCGTAACTGGCATTCAAAGTGACATGACTCGAAATCTAGTATAATTTAATCTAGTATAATAATGCTGTAAAAACGTCGTGGCACCTTATTGGAAAAAAAGGAGAGGTGGCTCGCTGATGTCAATACAGTGCCTCTGACTTCACTCCCTGCCTGGAGTAGAATTCTAGAGGCCGGTTGCTCTGATCGGTAGTTTTCGGAGCCTTTTCCTATGCAAATGCTGGAACACCAAGCAAATGCTGGAGCAGTACCCTAACAAACGCCACGGACTGCACGCGATCATTCTTTCCTCTCCCTTGTCATATCCTCACCCCTTACACACACTTACACTCACACGCACTACACTACCGCACTTGCCGGGAGACCCGTCGGGAGTTAGGAGCTTCTTCCGGCTGGGATGGTGCCCCGCTGGTGGGAGGTACCAGGTTAGGGCAAACTCCGCTAGCCGACGATAGGTCGGCGCCGGATCTCGCCATCCAGCGGAGGAAGATCACCGCCACCTCCCGAGGAAAAGTCACGCACCACACTTACGACAATAATGACTTCAGTAGTTTTCGCGCCCGGAATCACTAACAACCAACCAGCCAACCTTACTGAAAAAAATTATTTGCTGGTCTTACGAATGAAAAACACATTCACAACCCCAACAGCTAAAATCATTATTATTTGCTACACATGTGTTATAAAGCTGTAAAGAAAAAAAAAGTTTTGTTGTCGCTTAGTCCGCGCTGGTGGGAGCGCGAAATGCCTCCTCAGCTGGAGTCCCGCTCCGCCCCGCCCCGCCCCCCATTCCCCTCCGCGGCTGGCGGCGGAGCACAGCGCTCGGGGCGCGGCGGCGTCTTGTTGCAGCAATCGATACGCGCAGGAAGACGCTTTAATTTAGCCAACGCGGCACTCATTACCTCTGCTTCGACTCCCGCGCCGAGCAGCGACAGGTTCGCGGCTGCGAGTGCATTCACAAAGCGAACGCCTCACCACCCCGTGCCCACACCGCCCCTTCTCACCCGGCTTTCTCCGCTCCCGCTCGCCCTCCTCCAGCGCCGCCTCGCCTGCCACCTTCCCACGATCCCGCCCACACACCACCACGCATCCCTCCCCAAGACCATGCCCCGGTATCCCACTCCGATTCCCCGCCCCGCACTTCGTGGCGCTCCCTGCTCCGCACCCTGCCCGCCCGCGCCTCTGTTCTGCCCCGTGACGCCCCCATCCTGAACCCCGTCCGCCCCCGGCCCCGCACCCCGCCCCACAGCCGCGCATCCCGGTGTGCACTCACGCTCGCCCGCAACCCCGCCTCCCATCCCGCCACGTCCACCGTCGCCACGCATCCCGTCTGCACGCCCGGCCACGTCCCCTGACCTCCTCCGCACCCGCACCCCGCCCCGCACCCTGCCACGGCATCCACTCTGTAACCCGCCTCCGCAGGCCCGGCGGCCCCCCGGGGTACCCCGCTCGCCTCCTTCCGCCGCCCACCGCCCGCATCTCACCCCGCCTCACACCCGTCCCGCACCTCCCCCACGCCGCCCAGCCACCCAGCGTTAGCTATTTGGATCGAGTTAGTAACTATTTCCGCGCCGTCGATGGGGGCGGGGAGGGCGCGGCGCGGCCATTATGTGGCCCGAGGGGGCGGGGCAGGGGGGCCGTTAAGAACGCGGGAGACTGCCGCCATTCAAAGTCGAAAGTCTGAAACGTCATCGGAGCAATTCAGGCGCGCGCCCAAACACGCAACAAGGCAGCCACTCGCGCTGAAACACGAGCCCTAGCGCATTGTGCCTCGCGGCGGCGCCCCCCCCCCCACGCCGCCGCCCCCGCTGCATAAGCATATTCCGAAAATTAATACTGGCGATGGCCCTCCTCCAAACTGGTCAAGAGGAGTGCGGCGCGGCGCAAAGGTTGCTTTGTGAGGGGTTTCTGCGTATACATCATCCCCGTTCACAATGCGCCGCTAGATTTATACGCGCGCCTGTCCGAGCCCCTGTTTTATAGGGTGTGATCCCGTGTTTAATTGTTTTAATGTGCATTCTCGCGAGCCCCGGCCGGGCGGCGAACACTGGCGCGTACTTGGTGCAGTACGGTGTATTTTATGTGCCAACTTCGGTGAAAAAAACACTTTAAAAAAATCGAACGAACTTATGCAACATGCGAGGGTTCGGGACAAAACTAGTTACAAAACCATCATCGCTCTAGTGTAATTTAAAAAAGGCTGATTCGTGCCGTGTGTATCCTTTGTTTATTTTATTATGTACTCGAACTTCACACAAATTGCAATTGCGGAAGAGGGCTTCAGAGATAAAGACTACCTGCGCTCCGGCCCGCAGACGTTTCTGTTCTGATATTCGATAGATCGTGCCACAAAACCCAATTTCACCAAGCCTTGCGGACTAGCTATTGTGACCTAGCGGGAGAAACCCTTGTGTTGGTTCGAAAATGCAATAACAAAGAAATTATCTCATAAATATGCAAGGCAGATGTGTTGGGTATGCACCAGAGGATTTTTAATGAGATTGTAATATTTAAAGTCGTAATCTATTTAATTAAAAAAAAAACGATTTCGGGTAAGAATCCATTTTTCAATATCAAGAATTGCAATTTCTAACAAGAGAATTCCTTACACCTAGACAGAGTTGCTGAACGTGAAACAATTTGCAGTATACAGCAGAAAATAATGTTTCCTCACCAGAATTCAGCTCTACATTAGGATACGCGCGTGCACTTATGCTTCTCTATATTTAGTATTGCACTAATGCGATCTTATTTTTTTTGCAATTTTCGAAAATACAGAGAGTTTGTTGAAAATGGGACCAGCACCAAAGTTTTGTCATACTTTGTTACATACGAGGAACAAAAATTAAAGAAAATGTTTGAGAAACGCTTATATTTCTCCGCAAAATCAAACAAAAACTGCTCACTTTTTTAAAGCTTCTACATGATCTCATTTCAAGATCTGTCTTTGAACAAAAGATCTCATTAAGAAAAAAGTCTCTACCTTCAATTGTAGTTGTAGGAAGGCACCGGACATTTTTAGAACTTTTACAAGTTTTGAAAATTCAGAAATTTTAGCAAAAATGAGACCTGTATCATTTTAAAGCGTTTCTCACGCAGTCCGAGAACAGAAATTAATTTTTAAAAAATGGAGCCATTTTTAAGAAAATTTTGAAAACGGAGGCTTCATGCAAAATTCTGTCAAAAATCAAAACACCCCTTTCAAACCCGCAGGGCCTCGAGTTCGTTGAGATCGATCGCGGGATTTCAATTTGAGAGAAAATCGTGTGAATGGTTTAAGCACTAGCGTCGACCACGGACGAAGAGACAGACAGACGTTTTGCCCTCAATTGGATTTTCGATATCAAGGACCCACAAAAGTGGATTCTGGCAACACAACAAGTTTAAGTAGTTCACTTCATGTTGGGACAAGATTTATCTACTTTTTTGTTACCAGAGCTTGACAATAAGAGATTTTCTAAAAAAGATTCACCGGTTTCCGCCGCACGATTACAATACATTCTCTTTACTATGAAAGTAGTAAGGCGTGAATGTAAACATGTGAAATCGCACTCTTTCACGTCTGTCGAGAGAAGGAAAATGTTCGAGTTGTTGTTCATTTGGTCGTATCGAGGCGTGTCGGAGCAATTTTGGATTCCTTGAAAATGTGTAGTTCTGAAAGAGACCATCAAATATGAGAGGGGTGAGGTAACGTAGGCAATGGTGTGCGGTGAACAACCTGCTGCGAGAGGCTGGTATCGCCTTGCATTTGATCTTGAGACGCTGCATTGCGGGGTATTTGGCTTAATTAGGCGGGCAAAAGTCGATTTTGCAAATTTCACTCCAGGCAAATACAAATTACTACATCATAAAGGTAAATGGTCAGGGAATTACCAGCTGCAAAGATGATAACGGTAGACGAATATTGTCTAACCTTGTCTACTCACGAAGTGCACCTGTTCGTTCTTGCCCCGTGCGGGCTTCAAGTGAATTGCGTCTACTTAGGTTCGATTTTGAAGTGAAGAGCCATGGAGACTAATGAAGCTGTTAAGTGTGTACACATTATGTCTTTTCGTACATATTTTAATTATTTTAGCTGAGATAGAGCTTTTCAATTCTTAATGATGCACATTTTAATTAATGTAAGAATCTTGGGGGGCATGCTCCTAACAAACCTTCAAGCTCGAACAACCATTCAAATTATTCGATTACTTCAATTGCCTCCCTTACAACATAACTTTATTTTTCATATTATAATACATGGATCAACTAATCAACATCACATATAAATACTATTCAATAACATATCTCAAGAAATTAAATTCTAATTCTTAATTTAAATCCCTAAATTATTGTGCGGTTCAAAGAATCTTGGGGGGAATGCCCCCAACAAACTTTCAAGCTCGAACAACCAGCCAAATTATTCGATTACTTCGAGTACGTCCGGGGATTTCCGGATAACAATTTTTGGTACACTGGAAGGGTTACGTTTTCTATTTTACAATTTTGTGAATCTTAATCTCAGATTCGTGCGGTTTTGCATGATAAACGGCCATTTATGAGCGAATGCGATTTACTGATTATTTGCCATGAGTTTATTTACTTTTTAATTTTCTTCAAATTTCGTTGTAGGTATTTCAGACACCACTGAATGATTCAAAGAAAGTTACTTAACATGTTGCAGTAACAAAAATTACAAGATATAAACGAAAAATTGGAATGTTTAGAAAATTATTTATTACACAAAGAAAATTATTCTGACGTACTAATTAAGGAAATAAAGCATACATTTCCGTATTTTAAATCAGATATGAAACGAAGGTGGTCCCAGCACAAAAGAAAGAAGATATGTTTGTTAAAAAAATTGTGATTGGCTCAATGGCACATTTGAAATACCTAAACTAGTGAACCGACCAGGCAAACCAAAGAAAAATTTCAAGATTTGCGCGAAAGAAGCAAGAGAAGAAAAACAGAAGATTTACGACAAACGACAAAATGAGAAGCACTGACTTATGCTACCCGGGTAATATTCCGCGTTAAAGGAAACAAAAGACGGTTCTAAAGTTGTCAAGGAATCTCATGTTATCCAAAACGAGCTAGGAAATTTAAGAAAGCATATTCTGTTAGTTTAGAGGATAGGAAAACACAACGACACTCAGTGCACTAGCTTTGTTGAAGCTTATCTTCCCTGGTGGCAATTCGTAATAATTAGAAACAGTAATCGGAAACCATATCCTTGTTATAGTATGCATAACCTGCTGGAAGTAATAAGTATAATCTGCTAGTGGCAGATTATTTCTTTTTAACATTCCTTTAGATTTGTACGTTTTTTTATGATTTACTTTATTTCTGATACTTTATTGTATTCCTTATATTTTATTTCTTTCTCTTATTATTAATAAATGTATTATATTATAATTTTATTTAGTTCAGCACCCAAACATGTGGCATCCCTAAAAAGGGCTCTGTTGTTGGGGTTGTATTTATATACAAATAAAAAGTTCACACAATAATTGTTCGTTTTGTTAACTGTTTCATATCAGCTCAACAGCCATGAACGAGAGAGGTGGTAAATTTAGATGCAATTAAACAGCAAAAATTATTTTGATCGCCTGAATCGGCCAAATATCCAACCGTGCGCTGCCCCGTTGCCGGCCCAGCTCTCCGAACCTGTAATCCACTAACGTCTCATTGGCCCACCTTCACGACCAGCCTCTCCTCCCTCGGATTCCAATGTCACCGATTGGTATTGTCCATCAAAATGCCTTCTATGGTGACATTACGCCCATCGCCGGCATAGGAAGACGAATTAGGAAGACGAATTCCGTATTAATCTCGATATATGACGCCTCATATATCATTCTTTTGCTTTCTCGTTTACGAAGTATAGATAAAGTTATGCAAAGAAAAAATCGATGTCAACATTTTCTCATTAATCTCTTTCAAATTAAACTCTTAGGAATTAGTACATTTTTGAGGATTAAAAATTAAATTTTTGAATAATTCACAGAATCTTCAATATAAATATTACAAGAAAGAAAACCACCCTTTTATTAACTAAATGATATGTAAATTATTCTACATTTTTTGTAGAAGTAGTTAACTTTGAGAACATTTTTCATTAACAAATCTGACGGTTTTAAAGCTAAAGGAACCTCCAAACATTGTTGCCATGGCAATGAATGCCGTTTTTAACTGTCGTTGAGGTTGATAGATTCAGAATCTTTAAGCACATTATTAGCCATACATGTTGCACAAAATGTCAGTTTTAGTTATAAAGTGGATTTTAAAAGGTACTAGACAATAGTTTGCTGTGTTTCAAGAAGATGAAGAAATATTTTCATATCCATTTGCAGAAATATTACATGCACATAATTTATTATTATTATTATTATTATTATTATTATTATTATTATTATTATTATTTTACATATCGGTTATTATCTAGCTGATGTGATTAGCAGTTGACTGGCTTAGGCAGATGGCCACCCAACCCAATCACCTTACCTATCAATAACGTCGAAGGACCAGTGTATTTATGAGAAGCGAGTACACATGCTATTAAATTTGCTGGAATAAAGAAGTGATTCCAAAAAAGTTGTCATCATATGGGAGTTTCATAACACTTGACCTGTATTAATACATATATTTAAGCAATATAATTATTACGGTAAATTAATTTGGCGAGACTGTGATACCTTGCGAAGGCATACAATATAAAAATGAAAAGAAATACACACTTGTGTGGCTGAGCTTAAAGCAGTAAACTATGCCGTAACTAAACACCATAAGGAATACCCTGAACACATCAGTCTATAAAAAGGCTTAAGTGTGAGAAGAATGAACCATCACATACATTAATACATTATGGAAAATGCACTAGAATTCACTTATAACACTGTAAGAAAAACATTCGCATTTGATGACTTGAAGAGGCGCCGGTTGCCACAGCGCGATAAGTCATAGGCGTCCACGCAGTTGACGGCGCTTGCGTTGAGATCTCTGGGGATGACGCTCCAGAGAAAAACAAATTAAAATTTAGGAATTTCAGTACGAAGTACAAAGTTAACATGTCAAATCATTTGCGTGGCATCAATTATTCTTGTGACAGTTTGCGTGATGGAGCAAGCGCTTGCGCCGTTGGCGCTTCTGAAAATTTTGAACCGTCTGCGACGGGCAAAGAATACTAAGAAAATTAAAAGTGCAGCTGTGCGGTTGGGGATGGCGGACGCCAATCAGATAGCGCAAGCCTCTGGCTGCTGTGAAATACGCAGTTCAGGTCGACAATGTAAAGTACAGAAATAATACATTACACTTAAAATACTATTAAATGAATTGTACGAGACTTGTCGGTATCCCATGATAAGGCGTGCGTATAATTATTCATAATGCTTATAAATTATATTTAAAGAAGCTTATTCTAACAGGTTAGAAACTATACGAATAGAAAGGCTACGCCATGTAGTGGCACCTTATATTAGTTACGATTGTTCGTTTATATTGTTGACACATTTAATGGAGGTTTGTAATCAAAACGTTTTACTTCCTTGTTTCATCAAAATTTCTTTCAATAGTACTTACGTATTTATATGTATCATCTGTTGTCGTATAGTAGTAACAGAGGCCTCACGTTTTCAGGTCTTGTGAGATCAAACTAGCAATAACATATTAAAAGTTCTAAAAGAAAAAAAAAAGCTTTCGGAAATCCATCCTTGATGAACAGTTCACTCCACTGCACGGAGTTGTATTTAATACTAGAAGCAAAGATCTGGTCAGCGAGAACTGTGATAATATTGTCATGTTCAGATCTCCGTTCACTTGTCTGCTCCGGCGCCTCCCCTTTCGCCCCAAGCCGACCCCGCGCGACGTCAGCCCCTTCAGTCGCTCCCTCCCCCGCCCCACATTCAATCCTAAGCCAACATGTTTTACCGGCCGTTTATCTCGCTAGCCGGTGACAAGGGGAACACAATTGGGCCACGCGGGGACGACTCGCGGCGGAGTGAAGGCAGGGGCGAGGGGCAAGGACGCTGGCAGCGACGGGGCGGCGAGGGCGACGGGAATACGGGGGCGGCGGATTCGACGGAGGCGACGAGGGCACGGAAGCCAGGGGGCGGCGACTACGGTGGGGCGGGGCGGCAGGGGAGCAAGGGTGGGGGGCGGGCGACGGCGGCAGGAGAGGCAGGAGAGAAGGGGCGGGAGGGCGATGGGGGCAGCAGAACGACAGGGGCGGCGGAGGCGACGGGGGTGCGGAGGCGACGGCAGGGACGGGAACGACGGGAGCGACGAGGATGGCGGGGGGCGGCGGGGCCGACGGGGGCGGCAGGGGTGGCGGGGGGGGGGCGAGGGCGGCGAGGGGATGGGGGCGACGAAGGGGTGACTGCGGAGGGGCGGCGAGGTGGCGCGGGGCGGGGACGGCAGGGGTGACAGGGTGGGGACGACGGTGGGGGTAACGTGGCGACTGGGATGACTGGAGGGACGGGAGCAACGGACGACGAGGGCGGCCGGGGTGACGAAGGCGAGAGGGCGACGGAGGTGAGGAGGCGATAGGCGCGAGAGCGACGGGGGAGTTGCGGGCTGGGTAGCAGGGTGGCGGGGTAGGCCCGGGAGGCAGGGAACGGTAGATGGGTGGAAAGGCAGGGGCAGCGGGCCCGGTGGTGAGAGAGGCAGCGGAGGAATGGCGGGGGCAGCCGTGGTACCGCACCCTGCCTGGTACGGCGCAAACTGTTTACACGCACCATCATGGCGGCTGCCTCTCCGCCTCCTTCCACGTCCTAAAGTTTCCTCCTTCATTCATTGAAATTGATTTTCACTGTTAGTTATACCTTTTCATCTTTACACGTCGGCGAGAAGCCTCACACAACTTGTAAAGTTGTACGGCAGACAGTCTGACGTTGCGGAAGCAAAGGAGGGGTGAAGTGGAAAGGTCCTTGAGGGATATCTAGAACGAATTGGAGAGGCGTTGTGAGACGCCCATACGGAATCTTGCAGAGAGTTAGTCAGGTTTGAAAAAGAAAAAGAAAAAAAAAAAACTTCAAATCATTTTATTCAAAGGGAGTGCGAGTTGGTTATTACGTCAGCATACAATCATATTATGTATATAGCTGGTTAGCCGAAGCAAATATTTCGTTAATGGGGAGCGGCAGTGTGTGTTTTCAAATGTTACCAATGTCGCTCTTTGGCATATTTATTCAACTTACATTTCCTAAATGCTTTTGACGATCAATTAAAATAACATAAGATGACTAATGAAGATACATGGAGGCTCTAGCATGAGTGCAAAGTATTTTTTGGCGGAATTTCCTGAAATTCTGGTGGAATTGTACTTTTGACTACAACTGGGCAACAATAGGCTCGGGGTATGAAGTACATTTTTCGTTGAAATCAGACTTAGTGCGCTGACTTATTCATGACGTGTTTTATGTGCTATTTAAGAAAAAGCCTGTAAAAAAGTATCACAAATATATGAAGCTGAATTTATGTGCAGCCAATACCTGATTACTTTGTGATCAGCTTCTGATGGAATTAAATAGAAACACTAGATGTTTCATTATTTACCGCTAAATTATTTCTAAAATTGGTTACATACTGAAATAAAAAAAATAAAAATTAGTGATTACATGACCAACGGATACTGGAGTGGCACGCGACCTCGAGAATTACAGAAATAATCGCGATCGACATTATTTTCAAGGACCGACCGGGATTCAAACCCAGATCCCAGTGTAAAAACAGGAATTCACACTTCTATCTCTGCCACTAGCTGACTCTCATCGAGTTGAAATATTAGTGTGCTAAAATTTAGGAAATCATTCCATGTCGAAAAGAGCCATAACATGCGACCAAAATTACATTGCTCTCGCAGCTATGGCCGTTTCACGTGGTACATCCCATCCCACACATTTTTCAATATGTAGGCAGTAAATCTCGCAAATAAACAAAATGTCACTCCAAGAACTGACAGAACAGCAGAGCCCATCGCTGTCCAAAATAAAGGGATCAATGGACAAAGTTGAATTTAAAATCGTATCTACGGCAACTAATATACATTTAACAAAAATAGATTACAAAATACATCCCTCATCTTGTTTGTAAAGTACTACTCATTTATTATGAATTAGCTCTGATACATTAATTTATATTGTAAAATACTAATCCACATAGAAGGTGATTAATTATGAAATAATTGAATTATATATTAAACAACAATTAATTCAGAAGAACTGTCTGCTGCTGAATCTGTTTTGTTCGCCACGAGACCCGGCGTCAGCTCGCTGTTTGTTTGTGTGTTTGTTCACCCCTCTTCCGTTGGGTGCTTTCGGGTCGCCACCATCATGGTTCCGTTCATCGCGCCCAAAATAAATTAGGTGCCCACTTGCAGTTTGATTAATGCTTGATATTTACAAAGCAATACTGTGGCCTCCGAGTTTAAAAAAACGGAGGACACGAAAAATGCATGTTATATTTCAAAGCTAAATTAGCAAAGTTTTTAGATGAACATGTCCGCCACATGGGTATACGAAAATAAACTACCCTTTAGGAAATTTAACCACTGTTATATCCCTTAGTGTTTCCATTAATCACTTCCTGACCACCCCAAACTTCCAAAGCTACTAACCTCTTATTAATGTGCGACTTACGGAGAAACCTAGATCACCAGAAATTCTGAATAATAAAGGAATAATAAAGAAAAATGAAATAATAAGTTGTAACAAAAGGAACATTTGAATAAGTAATATAGGTAACTTTTAAAAATTTGGAACTTAGGAGAGAAATAGTAATTATATTATTAGTTCAATTCTGTAGATATAAACTATTTCATGAAAATATTGAGGCTTTTGAAAACATTTTATTTGCTTTTAAATTGTATTTCGATACAATTTATACGATCGTAAAGAATTTAAAAATTATAAATGGGTTTCTTTAAACCCATATTTTACAGAATTAATTACATTTAAAGCAAAGCATTTCTTTAAATTTAAAGATTCGCTATGTCTTAATAAATTGTGATTTTCGAAAATGGTTGGTAATTTTTTTCTTAATGTGATAGTTAAAATGCCCATAGTAACGACAGGAAATATTCGGTATCTTTTGGAAGTCTTGTATGTTCTGCATTTTATTTCTGTGTCGTACAGATTTTATCACAATAGCGCTCATTGGATCAAATTCCGTAAATTTCTTGCGTTTGATTTGTTGTCTTATTACAACGATATTGTCTGTTGCACATGCAATGTGGGACCCAGAATAATTGTATAAGTCAATTCTCCCACTTACTGAATTTATGATGGCTTATTTCCCAGGCGGTTGTTCTTTAAGTATGTACATTACCCCAATTCAAATGAGCAGTGCAAGAGTTGAGTTAGGATTTAATATATTAAATAAATGTCACCAATGTTCTTATGAACTTAGTATTTGATGCAGTTAACAAAGAGGGCTTCTTATTCTAATTTTCTTCTAAGTTTTGGAAACAAGAGAGGGCATGACAGCTCCCCACGAGTATTCTCGGCGCAATAATAAACCCAATATAACGAAAAACGTGATAGAACGATGACCAATGATTGATTAGTTCTCAACTATAAACTTCTCTGTGATTGGCCAAACACCTATACAATTATGAAGCTGAGTCATAATGATTGCCATTATGTTTCGAAGGTCTTAAATGTTCGGTATTCCATCTCTGCGGCGTTATATCCAGACTTTATCCAAATATCGTTCATTGGATCAAATTCTGTACATATCTTGCGCCTGATATGTTATCATATTGTCATGTTCCAACAATATTATCTGTTGTACTTTATGCAATCTAGGACACGCAGAATGTTTTTATACGTCGACTCTTCCCTTTAGTGTACTTTGAGACGTCAGATTTCTTTTAATTTAACAATTTTTTATTGAAAATTTCTGGTGACAGTAATGACCACTTCATATTCACTTTAGTTTTATCCTTCAGCGCATGAAATTATTCCAACTTCTAATGCTTATTGAAAGTACGAAAGTCCGTATGTAGTAACTCTGAAATCCCTTGCAAAAGTGAAGACGGAGATTAAATGCACTACTGAAGTTATGGCATGGGTGTTGCGAGGCACCCTGCTTGCGGGGAGATTGACAGACTGAGATGGGTAAATAAGAATATCCGTTGCAACTCTGGGAGGACCTAGGGTTCGAGTCTTCACGGTGGCAGATTTTACGCACTAACTGAATTGCTTGGTTGATTTCAGCTTCAGGGTAGAGAATTCTAGGAGCCGGCTGCTCTGAGTTGTAGCTTTTCGCGAGTCCTTCGATCAATACCAGGGGAATGTGCCGGAGCAGAACCGTAACAAATGGGGCAACGGACCGCGCGCAATCTTTCCTCCCTCTTCCGTGACATAACGTCGCCCCTACACACAAACACACACTTATACGAATCCACTACATTACCACGCATGTCAGTCGGGAGCATCGACCTCGTCTTGGCTGAGACGATGTCATGATGCGGAGATACCTGGACGTAGAGACATCCGCAGGTAGACGTGTAGGTCGGCTTCGGATCTTACTTACTCGCGGACGAAAAATATCATGCCATACACTCATGGGACTTATTTACTAGTGACGGGAAGCTCAGGAATTTATTTTACCCAAAAGAGACAGGCAAAAGGGCATTAATTTTTTCTAAATTAGGCATCCAAAAAGGTATTTATTCTAAAGTAAGGATATAAAACGACACGTAAAAATGAAAAATCACAATTTAAAAGGAAATTTTGTAAACAATTAACAATTAAAATTATTCACATTGTTATATGTATGCTGTTGTAATATATAAATTTTCTTTGTATTATTGATTGCATATGATGCCAACGTGAGGAAACAATTTTTTACTCACGACGTTGTCGCTATGAAATGTTATTGTGGACTCCCTTCTGAATCTTGAAATTGCATAAGTGAGAACAGAATTCCATTTTTAGTTTTCGCAGTTGTGTAATCGCCTGCACTGGGAAGGGTATATCATTTTCAAATTTCTCTGCCATCCAAAGGGATGGAAGGTCATACTCGAAAGTAGGATGGAATTACTAGGGAGTGTATATCTTATGACATCAATGAACATGACGCCTGTCGACATCAATGAAAAATATCAAAAAAATCTTGACTGGTGTCAAGATTTTCCTTTCTCAATTATATTTTTAGTGGTCTTGAGCCTCCGTTTCCTCATGGACACAAAACATCTTCGCCTTGCCTTCGGGTTGGTCAGGTTTGCTGATATGTTTCCAGTTTGATCGAGAATGGTGCCAGGAGCAAAAACGAGGTTAATGACGGTAGACGAGATAATAAAAAGAGAGGATAATGATGTAAAAGGACACAAAATACAATAATAAGGTAAAATACAAAGTATAATCAGAAACAACAATTGGCATTGGAAGCTAAAGGCAAAGAAAGGCAAATGAAAGTCTACTAGGCCAACTCTAGAATTCATTTAAGTGATTCCTGTTGTTAAAAGTCATAAAATCGTAACAATAGTAAAAAGGCATTTTCCCAAACTCTCGGGCTGTACTAATTACTAAAGTAGTTGATGCACTCGTTAACACTAAATACTCCTCTAAGGAGAGATTGGCTAGCGGCAATGGTGGTCTCGCCTGCTAAAGCAACTTGATCGACTAACGTGCGCGGCAGGTTGCCTACTCACCAGGCTTTCCTTGTGGGTAAGTCAGTGAAGGCTTCGAAAAAATAGTTAGTTGATACACAAAAGCAAAGCGTTTATTAAATACTCGATCGAGTATTAAGGAATTACTTCTTTCTATCGCTCGTTGCTAAGATACCTACACGCGATCTCTCAGATCGCTTCTCAGCTTATGAGATTTTTAATTTTTTAAAACTCTTTTTTGAAAAAAAATATGAGAGTTTCCAAGCATCATAATCATTTTAA
>BOPP01000065.1:763392-774243 GCA_017312745.1 Gryllus bimaculatus | reverse complement strand
CAGTCAAACCAATGCATAAATTGCTTGTTTCTCATGATACGAAGAATTAATATGGTTGCGATCATTGCTTCGTGCGAATTTGGGACTATGCATTACATGAGCATAAAATATTGAAGTAAATATATTTAACAATTCGGTTCCCTGTTCACGAAGTGTGTTGTTGCTGCTGCCATCACCATGATATTTCTTGAAATGTTTTTAACTGTCATTTTCTTCACAATAAATGCGCTCTAATTATTACGCAGCGCATTGCAGACATGTTCTGTACTTGTGTGAATCATTAACAGGCTACTTTCTTTCTTACTGACACATTCTTTGATCAGAAAGAAAGATTGCTTTTCCTGAAGACAGCACATTCCAGAGACAATCACTCTTAACTTGGCAAATAATTTCGTCAGCAATCCACTATGACACTTAAAGAGGGGGAAAATAATATTTGTGACTATTGGGTGAGGAAAGTGGAAGGCGATCTGAAACGCGCTTGTCGGACGCCTTTCTACCACCCACGCGCCCACCATTTCAACCGTCGCTTCTGCCGCCCACCGTGCTAAGTCCCGACTCCCGCTTTTGCGGCGCCGGCGCGGGCCGCGCCCACGCCCAACCCCAGCCGCGCCTTCCCCCCTGCCAAAACTCACCACCCCGCCCCCGCTCCAAATGAAAACACTCCCGGAACTCGGCGTCTTCACCTCATCATACGTCCACCCTTCGCTTGCGCATGCCGCATTGCGCCGGAGCACACATGCGGGGGATGGGGGCGGAGGGCGCGGAAGGCACAAATGTCGCCCTAGGCGCGAGAGCCCCCGCTCGTAATTGGGCCAAGCGCGGGCCCATCCGCAGGACGCGTCTGTGCGCCGCGATGCGCCTGAATGGCCGCCCGCCGCTATAATAGTGAGTTATGAGCCGGCGCGGACCGGTTTTGATAGCTGCTTGGATCTCATGGAGCGCGCTGGCGGCGCTGCGCTGGGCAATGTGTCACCGCAAGGAGCCTCCTCCGATCGCCGCCACCTTGCGCCCGCGCCTCCGCCCGCGCCCCGTCGCCCGCCATACGCCGCCCGTTCGGCCAGCAGGCAAGAGCAACGCCGGCCGCGCGCCAGGCATTCGGGGGCGCGCATTGTGCGCGTGGAGCGCCACGCCTCGGAATTCGGAGCGGGTGGCGGGGCGGGCCGGAGGCGGCGCGAACGAGCTGGGAGTGGCGGACATGAGTGGCGAGCGCATGGCGCGAAGGCGTGCGAAAGGCGGGGGCGAGATCGTGGGAGAGCGGGAAGCGGACGGTTGGGCGGCGAACGAGTGGGGTGTTGGGGCACGAAGTGGAGTTGATGAGTGGCGAACGACATGCGACAACATCGGGAGAGCGAAAGCTGAGACGGGCGCGAAACAGTGGGCTGTGGGTGGACGAACTGGGGATATGAGGTGGGCGTGCAAGGCGTGGAGAAACGAAGGGCGGCGAGGAGTGGAATGGCTGCGGGCGGAGAGCGGCTGGTCGAAGAGCAGGATCGGTGGAGTGCGGGGTGAGCGAGGTTGGGTTAGGTGGAAGTCGAAGCTTATCAGGACAGAGGTGAAGGGATAGAATGAAGACAAAGATGGTGAAGACGAAAGAGGGGAGGGCGAAGGGTGTGTCTGGTACAAGCAGGAAGCAGGAGTAAGGAGCTTCGACGGGAAATGACCGGGGAGATGAACAAGAGAGATGATCGGGTAAAATGACATGCTCGGAGAAATGAAGCAGGAAGATCGACTTTGGGAAGCAACTGATGGTGGGCGAAATAGCAGGAGAGGCGAATAACATGGCGACAAAGGCGGAGAGGCGCGTCCGGGAGGTGGGGCGGGTCTGGGTGGAGGCGAGTCTGGCGAGCGCAGTGGTCCGCTACAGCGAGTGGGTGTGGGGAAGAGCGGGGGTGGAACGCGTTGGGCGTGGTGCGGTGCGGGGTTGACGCAGAAAGGGTTGAGGGGCAGTCGCTAGGGCGGAGCGGGAGCGGGAGCGGGGACGGGGATAGCGCGAGAGGCCCGCCTGACACTTGGCCCCAGCTCCGTATATTTGGGCCATAAATCCCCCTTTCCTGCCGGGCCCGCGACCGGGCTCATCGGCGGGCGCTGGAGGACTCAGTCGCGAAAAGAACATTTGTCACGCAGAAGCTCCCGGGATTACCATGTGGGATGAACGCACAAAAATAGTTTTTCTTCATTTCTACATACATCAACTTCGACTAACTTTTTAGCCTGGGATCAAAAATATGCTGCAAAGTTATTTTCTCTGGGAACATGTTTATGCCCGACGCCGTTTCTCACATTTGGCGAGTCAAGAAGCGCATCGGAACACCATAAGGCTCTTCTAACTTGCAGCCTTTGGGGGTTCCCCCCTGAACTCCGATATATGAGGGTTCTCTCTCCCCATGATTTATTTAAAATATAAATATTCAGCCGTAGAGTAACAAGAAACCGCATTTTGAGCTGGAAATGATGCTATGAATTGGCATTTATAACTCTGTGGCTATTTGTAAGACTAATTTCTTTGCTACTTTTGTAAAGAAGGATTATTTTCGCTAATTGTTTGGAGTTTTGTCTGTGGAGTTTATCTGCAATTTAATAAATTCCACAAATGTGCGAAGAACGCTTAAACGTGATTAACTCCTTGATTAAAAATGTTCGTTAAAATCAGGACTTCATTCAGTGGCTGACCTTCTCTGCTAAAATTATTAAAGCAATGATCCCTGTCAATAATTTACTTTACCTAATAAAATAAAAATTGTATATTACTCGATATTAAAAACTTTCACTATATAAAAGTTTATTTACTTGCTAATAAATAGTTGAAAAATATTAAAGTGGCATTTTCATTTGAAACATTTGAAACGTACACTAATGGAAATTTAAGAAAAGTACGTCAGAAATACAAACAACAAATAAACACACAAGTGGGATTTATTTTTGAAATTGATTGATTTTGAGATATAAAAATACAATATTTTTGTTGAAATACCTAGCAAATAAAAATAATAATTTAAAAGTATTTAGGAGTGATAGGATTTGTTTTTGCCTATCGCCAATATTAATTTTTTAATTGACACTATCGAAATTCAAATTGACTACTGGAAGTCTGTATCGACCACTATCTCTACCTTAAATTCTAGGGACTGTAATTCGTATAACCATTTGTTGTCCTCAGTATATGCTTGGTCATTTGTCGTTGGATCATACAGCCAATGACATTTATTTTCGTGTTCTGCTATCTCGCTCTAACACCGCACATAATTCGCGAATTATCTTCGTCTTTCTCATTTATATTCCTGTGCCAAAAGTTCTCACTCTCATCCGTTATTCTCTTCCATTTTCTTGTCTCTCGATCTCAATTTACGCGTTCATCATTGCAATTTGGAATGTAATAATTTATACAATGCCGTACAGTAATTTGTTTACGAAGTCATTTAGAATCATCTCGCTAAATATTTGTATTTGTAATTGCTAAAATGTTCCTATATCTAGAACATCGTCCATATCGAACCCAAACCATCCAACTTACAAACTTTCAACATTCTCTGTAATGAATGTAATCGCGCAGCAGCTATTCGGAGTAAAATTTCGATTTCCTTTTTCTTGAACTTATAATCAAGCAAGTCTAATAGAAACAATTGGAAAGAATTTACAGGATAGAAAATATGTAGAGTATAGTAATAACATATAATTGTACATTACTTTCAAAGTTGGCGTTTTTTATTTAACATAAAAACTACATTTTGAATAATCATAGGTATAGTTTAGCAAAATCTGCGTAATAAAATGTGATAAGCGATAAATGGCAATAAAATGAACTGTGTACAACCATTGCGTATTAAACCACTACCATACTACCATATTTCGCTATAATATCATTTGTTTTTTCTTTTATTTTCAACATTTTCATGTAATTGTTAGCATGTGTTAGCCTTATAAATGTGCTCCATTCAGTCACTACATTTTTAAATTGCTGTTAGCTCTTTTCCGGGAGATTGCGTCCTCGCTCTGCAGATCCACAATCCACGTGTCGCCATCAAACGAAGTTACCTCGTAAGCAGATGTAGTGCTCGGGGTAGCGCTGCCTTTTATTTTCACGAGCGAGTGCATGCTATTCGCAGGTGCGCCGCTGCATGGCGACGGGCGGCGTCGTATTTCTCGGCGCCCGCGGGGGACTGGAGGAGGCGCTTCCCGTTCAATTTGTCTCCGCAGAACCGGGAAGTTAGCGGTGGCGCCGGGATATTGCATTGCGCCACCGTAAACGTGCCAGGAGCGGCGTTTGGCGGGGGATTCGTCGCGGCCGGGAGAAATGTGGCGGGGGTGGAGGAGGGAGGCGTGGATGGGGAAGATAGCGCGGGGCGGCGCGAAGCGCGGCGCGGGACGGCAGTAAGGGCGGCGCGGCGCGGCACGATGGGCAGCGCGAAGGGCAACAGCGAAGGGCGGCGCGATGGCGGCGCGCAAGGGCATGCGAAGGGCAGCCGAAGGCGGCGCGAAGGGCGGCGCGAAGCGGCGGAAGGCGCCGAAGGCGGCCGGGGCGGCGTGAAGGCGCGCGAGGCGCGCGCAAGGGCGGCGCTGGACGGCAGGTAAGGGCGGCGCGGACGGCACCGATGGCATGCGCGAAGGGCAGCCGCAAGGCGGCCGCGCATTGGGCGGCCGCGAAGGCGGCGCGGAGGGCGGCGCGAAGGGCGACGCGCGATGGGCGCGAAGGGCGGTACGGGGCGACGCGAAGGGCGGACACGGGCGGGCTGCGGCGCGAGCGAGGCCGTGAACAGCGTTGGGTTGGCGGGGGGAGGTGTGGGCGAGAAGGAGACAGGCGCCAAAGGCGGGTGAGTTGGTGCCGGCGGAATAGCAATGGTGTCGATGTCACGAAGGATGCACATGGGGCAACTGGTAAGCCACCGTATCTCATAGCAACTTGTAATATCGTATTCGGTGCCGTTTGAAGATCGAGATCATGTGAGGCGTGGGTCCGGTTGCATAGCGGGGTGGGTGGCTGTACCGGTCAACCGTAAAGTATCCTGAGACTCTATTCTCCATAGGATTAACTTTGAAAAGACATTTCGCTACAAGGAAATCAAGATCTCCACCAGAAAATGTATCACGTTCTTCACTGAAGTTCTAACAAAGACAACGCAATATCTTCAATATTTATAAATTTGCTTTTAGATGAAAGCCGTGTAGATTCACGTGAAGATATTGCTATAGATCTTCTCGGTTAACGTTAAAACGTACTTCTGAGCTTTAGTTGCTGAAAGGCCCCATGCGGGTCGTCAATTTATCGGATTTCACATGCCCACCCATTTAGAAAGAGTCAAGTGACACCCTATTTTGTATTCACCATGAAAATTAATGCGCCCGCTCACTTACTTTGAGAGCCTCTATATTCTGTCCATTAAATATTTACTATGGAGCTTGTCGTTTATAATCTTTCTAATGTTATAAGAATTAAAAGAAGCTATGGTACTTGCTCTTCTCGCGTATCGAGAGGCAGAAAAGAAAGTTAGTCAGCTACTTAAACCGATATATCTTAACACGTGTACAACATTTAGTTTTACGGATATTAGAATGCGTCAAAGAATCACACTATTTTTAAAAAATTGCAATTTTCAGAACTCGAATGATAAAATATGTTTTTAGTGAACGTAGTGATTTTTAAAAATGTACTATTACTTTATTTAAAGCACTTGTAGAAAATCAAGAAAATATAATTGTAATATTTAATTTAAGAAAAATCAAATAGTGTGTCCATGGTGCTTCAAATGTTCATTTGTTATTTCTAAAACAATTTTTAAAGCATTTGAGAGCGAAATCACCTGCCCTCCGGTTCGCATAGACAACTACTCCTCACCCAGCTGAATATTTTGCTTTTATCGCAACAAACAAAAATCTTCGATGAATTGTTAGCCACTTCTCAATGTTCTTACTTTTTGCCTGTGAAACATAGAATTATATATACAAGTTCCGTTACATTGTTATACCCAGAATAAATATCAGCCACATCTGAAATATTTTTAGAGAAACAAAAATAAATAGTGTAATTCATTTGTATGTACTTGATCTGAAGCTGGAAACCGGATGAACCCGATGCCACAGCAAACTCAATGGAATCGAAAAAAAATATATAATTTAATAAATGAAGAGAGACAGAAAACTCGCGATTTTGCCTCTCGTAAAATTTTGGCGTAATTAAATTAATTTAATTTATATAAGAGGTAAGGATTTACACAATGATGAAATCTCACAAAATGAGGAAACTCATAAAATCATATTCATAGCAATATCAAGGATATTCTTTGGCATTTCCTTTCCTTCTTCTTATTTTATTATTATTATTATTATGTTATTATTATATTATTATTATTAGCGCATAGGCAATTACTGACCACGCTACCACGAATTAACGTTAGTTTTTTTCCCAAGAACCAGCTCTCGTATCCCTTGGTACGACAAGGATTATGTCTCAAAGTTATGTATTACGAGATGATAGGTTGATGATAAGAGTTGAAAGAGAATTGACAAATACGACCTAGTCCCGCAGGATCGAATCTGCAACCTCGTCGCGCAGACGACTGGCTGCCGCAACAGGGCCTCATGCCTCTCACGACCATCCTCGCGCCTCTTCGCTCCTCGCTGTTTTCTACACTCTCCCATTGCACTCCTTACTTCTTCTGCTTTTCTTCTTATTATTATTATTATTATTTAATATTTATATATGATAGCTGCTTACAATCTTGTTAAGAGGTGCTAGGATCTCCGCGTTTGCCAGGTTGGTAAATAATGTTCAGAATTACCGAGCACCCCATTCCAGGAATTCCCTTTAAAATAATATATATATATATATTATATATATATATATATATATATATATATATAATATTGTGACGTACCTGGGAGAACTGACTCTCACGACAAATTAAAATGACTATAAGGACGGTACATTCTCGTGAATGCGCCTTCAGGGTTTGACGGCTGCCATGGAAGAATGATCGAAGAAACTCTTCTTGCAACTTAAAAGTTTTAATGATTTGAAACACTCTGTACAAATTCTTTACAATACGCATGCGCCAAGGCCCTTTAGTATTCGTGCCACAAGTTAACGCTACCTTGAGCTTTTCGAATGACCCAACCCTGATATCAATTATATATCACCTCGAATCTCCCACTTAATGGCACAATTCAATTCCAAACTGCTTGGTGCAATATCACTATAAACTTGCTTGCAGCAGCACAGCCGTCCGTGTTGCGCTCGCGGCCTCTTCTTGCCTCATACTCTCCAACCTCACACGCCTCGCCCGTCTACCACGCCTATTGACCGTTGGTGGCAGCGGTGGCGCGGCGGCCCGATACTACCGCTGATCGATTTAGTGCTCTTTTTATTAGAATTAGTAATCAATTTTTATTGCCTACTATGCAAGAAGTACGTTCTTCCGTTTTCAATATATATATATATATAATATAAATATATATATATATATAATATATATTATGTATATATATATCATACGTTACTTGCACACAAAAAAATAGGAATTGTGATCCCCATTTAGCACACAAAAATAGAATAGCTTCTCACTTTGCAACTCTTCCAAAATTAACACTGTTCACTTTCATTTCACGACTTAAATCTAATTAGCTAACACTTCATCTTACTACTTTCTGCATTGCCACTTACTAAGTTGGTGAGTTGGTGTTAACATTAAAGAAGGATGCTCAAATGTTCAGATAATTTCGACTGACCACTGATCAGTTACTACTTATCCAAATGTGTCATTCAATGATTTATGTACTTGAACTAAAGTAAATTAAGATACATTGAAAGGCTGTCTAAAAATTAATATACGACACGGTTGGTATAAGTGAATTTATTTTGTTTGTATGCACTCGGCCTCACGTAGCAACCTTTCCTATTCGCAAAATAAAATTTCGTTTTTCTCACTCACACATCAATAACTATTATATTCATTTTGACTTTAATGTAAATTAGGAGGATCCAAAGTTTGGTTTTGCTTAGGAATCTTTCGGTACCAATCCGGCACTGTCCGTGGCAAAGTTTGACTTCGCGCGGGTGAGGAATGGCAGTGGCTGGGCTTGCAAGGGGTGTGACAAGGAGAGGAACAAATGCGCGTCGCTGCGGCGACAAACTGAAGCCTCGCCCAGCCCCGTCCAGGTGCGAGGGGCCGAAGCCAACGGTCCGAGGCGCTATACTGCAATGGGTGACGGCGCCACGGGGCAATTTTGTCGTGGGAGAAATTCCCTGACGAGAAAGGGACTGCGTTGCAACAGCTACGCGGTTCATTTCAGTCGCTGGTAGCTAAAACCGGCAGCTTTTCAAGACGGGAACATAACGTATCAACAGTGAAGCAACTCGACATTTTATTCGCATGTGGAAGGGAGAATTCTTTAAGATCTTTCACGATAATTGTATGAGGTAATTACTTTTTTGAATATATACGGGAAGATATCCTATCTCGAAAGAGTTTCATATATTTATTCGCAACCGCCCTGCATCTCTCTTCCCGCACTCTGTTCCTGTGTTGTGATTACAATCACCTGGGTTCGAATTCTATTGTGGAATATCGTGGTAGTAAAGAGCACACACTATGTGATTTGCTATCACACACATGTTAATCGTAAAGGATGGTAGCTCAAAACATAGAAGTGAATTCTTGTGAATTCTTTCAATTGTTTGTAACCAAAGAGGACACAAAAAAGCATTAGAGGATAGTTTAAAGAAATATCAAAACTATGTTTTTCAATGACCACAGAACGAAAATTTTTCCGACAATAATGACATCACGGAAGAATCAAAACGTATTACGTGATTGAGAACATAAATATTCTTCATAAAGTAGTTATCTCAAACTGTATCTTGCAACACGTATGTTGTAAAGAACAATTTTGGTAAACAACATTTTTAGGAATTAATTCGTTTATCATACCGATCGGAAAATATTCTGTGTATCTATTTTGTACTTTGTTTTTCTGAGACTCCTTTGATACGTTGATATCGTTTGCCAACAGGGAGAACCGAAAATAAATGAACGAATGTATCTTCATCTCATTTATACTTCATGTTGTAAGGTCGCGAACACTGTATCAAGCGTGTAGTCGATTAAAAACGGTACAGACCCTTACACCAGGGAATAGAAAAAGTAGTCTTATTTTGTTTATTCTGGAAACTAACGAGGTACAACCGCAGCGATTCTGGGTCTCAGTGGAAAAAACCTCCAGCTATTAGTTTTCGAAATCATGAATGTGTTCGCCGAAAAGGAGAAAATATAGAGAACCAATAGGAAACACAGATAATTACATGTCCGTAACACTGAATACAATGCACCTGCCCCGGGCGTGTCCAGTGAATGCAAGTGATGAAGAGCAAAGAGTTTCCATGTTTCAGCTTGAATGCATGATTCGCATTGCGAACATACGTCCGGAACAGTTGTTTCAAAGGTTCATTGCAAATTGGTAAACATTATTGTGCCCTATTCGAACTATGTGAATTCTTTCTTACCAGCAATGTAACATTCCACGCAGCTTCGAAGCAGTCGAAGTTGAAAACTATTTTTGAGTGTTTCTTTAATTTATGAAAAAATGGATTTGTTTGCTAAGGCGTTTCAGAACTAGTGATTTTACGATCTTTAGAATGCGACATGTTTCGTTTTTTAAAGAAAAATACTTTCAATAAAAACTCTATTAAATTCAAATTAAGTCGCCGTGTACCCTCTCTGTACTTGTCGCAGTATGTCAACCACCGCCATTTCGGTTGCTATCCAATCCCCACTTTCCAGAACTCTGCCCAAAATGTGCGGTGTTTATATTGTTTACACGCTCTACTTGTATGCTAATAAAATTATCTGTTTTAATACATTATTTTTCTTCATAGGATCAAGTTAATTCGACCTTTCACTTATTTCTCTTTCAGAATTGAGTTTTTTCCTTTAGAAGATTTAAACAATTGTCCCTTATAAATTAGAATACTGAACAGTGTATTAACATTTACGAGTAAATTCATCCAACCCGCAATTAAATAATAAAAATGTTAAGCTAGTAACGAGACATGTTGTGCAAAGAACATTTAAAAAGATTTTTTCAACTCGAGACTGTTAGAGATCACTTGGTTTGAAGAGGAATATGGTATATTTAGAGAAAAAGTAAGACCAATGATTCCGATTGAAGAGAATATTGAAAGCGAATGCGATATCTCTACCACTATCCACTACCACTAGTGGTAGTGGTAGTGGTGGTGGTAGTGAGTATGGCAGTAATGCTCATGGTAATAATGGTGATGGTGATGATGATGATGGTGATGATGGTGATGGTAACGATGCTGGCAGTAGTGATGAAGATTGAACTGGTGACGATAGAACTGGTGGCGATAGTAATGGAGTGATGGTAATGGTGAAAATGGTAGAGATGATAGATACAATGAGATCCACGCACTGATGGAGATAGTGGTGGTGACAGCGGGGGCGGCAGTAGAGGCTACAGTGATGCTGGTCATAAGCGAGGAACTGAGATGGGCTGGTGAAATATGAAAATGTCACAAGAAGATCGAAGGAGAATTTCTCCGATCAATATCAGATGAATAGCGAAGCAGTTCCCTAACAAACGGGACATGGGTCACGCCCATTTTTTCATCTTCTGTGTTTTACGGTTTCTCTTTTCTCACACACACTTACCTTAGCACGAACTCTATTACCACACACGTCAGGAGAGCAGTCGGGAGTTTAACTTGTCTCGCCTGGGGCAGTGCCCCGCTGGGGGAGATACCTGGGAAAGGGAAATACACAAGAGGCCGACGTATAGGTCGGTCAAAGATCTCACGACCCAAGGGGAGAAGTACTACCACTACCACTACCACTACCA
>BOPP01000065.1:729724-751310 GCA_017312745.1 Gryllus bimaculatus | reverse complement strand
ACCTTGTGTTTTAAAAATCTATATTTGGATGTATGTTATAATGAAACATTCTTTCATGTTTTTACCCAACTCAAATTAATTACTCAAATTGTTACAGAATTTTGTTTCTGAAAGAACTCTGGTGATTCATTGATCTATTTGAATGTCTTAATTTTTAGGTGTTCAGGAGTTTTTTGTAAAATAATATTGTTCCAAATAATATATTTGTTAGAAATGATGAGAGGTATTTGTTACGGTACTATTAATATAGTTGGATCGCGTTAGAATCTGTACGCGAGTTGTTCAGAGAACGAGGGCATGCGAGTGTAGGAAGTAGTGGCTAAAGTGGCAGGTTGCCTGTTGCCCCTTATTTTATAATGAACAAAGTTTCCTGCCGCTAAACGTTTATCTACACTAATGTCGCCAATATGGTGTCCATTTTTTGAAATTATTTATTGAATAATAACAGCACCAACAATCAGTAAAATATGTGAACGTTTAGTTTTATACGACAATTTTATTAATGTTAATGTAAAGTAGAACATGTGTGAATACTCTTGTGATAAGAAGTGCATACTTAAGTTTAATTATTAATCCAGAATATTAAAACATACTTTATGACTAGGAAAAAAATATAAACAAAATGATTTTTACCGTAAGAATGCAAATAAAGTGAACAAATTAGTTGTTTTTAACAATATTCGCGAATAAATCTCCTGAAACTGGCTTCATTATTGAATCTGAAATGTGAATATAAATATATAACTTGTTTTGTTGTCCAGTTCGAAGTATAAAGTGTACTAAACAACGATGGTCAGATGGATAACCTAAATGTGTGATATCGATCGCCGAATTCAGACGCCACAATTACAACGCCGCACTGCCAGTAAAGCTTAACTGGGGGAATAACGGATCGCACCCTGAAAACGTAGAGCCAGCGGAAAGGAAACTGCCGCAGGCACGGGAAGTAAAAGCAGCGGCGGAGGCAGGCCAAAACGCGCTGTTTTTTGTTTTTTTTTCTTTTTTTTTTTTTACAGCAGAGGGGGAGGGCAGGGCGAACCCGAGGACACACGGTGGCATCCTCCATCCACCTACGCTATCCTCGCCGCAGCCGCCGCGCCCACAACAAGGGGTGTTTGCTGCAGCGCCAACGGGAAACGGATAAGTTCCTCGCCGCCAGCGCGGGTTATGACTTATCGGCTATCGCGCGCCCCCGCCCGCCCGCTCCCCGCCCCGCCCCTTCCCCCCCCGCTCCATCCCGTCCCTCCCCCGCACGCGCCGCTGCAGCGCGCCGCGGCGCTCGGGCAGTATTTACTGTCATTTCATGCCGTGCAAAACTTAATATTCTCCGTGCCGCAAATAAAAAGGAATATTAATCCCCGCATGGATTCTTTAAAAAACACACAATGAAACTATGTTTTAATAAGCCCTCGCGTTTAGAAACAGTGAACCACAAGGGTACAATTGAAATGCAATTAAAAAAAAATCTGCGATGAGGAAGTGCGTTACGTTGCTGAGAGCAGCCGCGCAAATCGGTGTTTGTGGGGGGCGGCGGAGGAGGGGCGGGTTGGGCGGTGGCCAGGGACGGTACTCTTCTTTTGCTTTCGTTGTCATCTTCGCTTTCCGTCCCCAGTGAATCCTCCTCAGGAAACCGTTCTTTCTCCCCATTGCCATCTTTCTCCGCGTCTGCACTTTCACATGATTGCCACTCTATTCCTCATCGCCCTCTCTTGTCCCATCTTACTAGAGCCTCTACCTTCTAAGTCTTTCTCACTCCCTCAATGGTACAACTTATATTGACGTTATTTCCGCTCTCTTATCTCTGATTAAAAATCCTACATCCTCGCATTCTAATCTTCGCTGTGGTCTTCCCAATTCCTCTCCTGTCGCCTCCGGTTGTCGACTTAACCTGCCTCATCCTCCCCGGATCAAGTAAAACATTTCAAGAACCGGAAACCCGCCAGCAAATCCACCTCCTTCAAGTTTTCGCTGCGGTCACATACGTCCCCCGCTTCACTCCCATCTTCAGTCACCACCCATTCTGCCACCCACGCTTTCACCTCCGCTGGGCGCCACCTCCCACTCACTGACTCTTCACACCTACCTTTCTGTCTTCTCCATGTCCACCTCCCACCTCTACCACATTTCCTCGGTTTTACTTCCTTTTTGATGTATCCTTTTACCCTCCCAACCGCACCAGCGAATCGCTTTTTCGCTCTCCTCATCCGTTTTCGGGACCTCCACCACCCGCACCATCTCCACCAACAATTCTCCACTATTTCTCTAACATGATTTGCTGTTCGGCATAAAAATCGCCACCACGTGATCCTCCTCTCCTCCACTTTCTCTTTCCTTCCTTCTTTTCATTTTCCTTCTCCTCCTTTTTCTCTCTTTCTCCTTCCTTTCCTCATCTTCTTCCTTCTTTTACTCTTCGCGTCCTCTTTCTTCCTCCTCATTCATTCTTTCCTTCTCATTCCTCCGCCTTCTTTCGTGCTTCCTCCTCTCGCCTCCTCCTCTTCTCCTCCCCCTTTTCTATTCCTCATCCTTTCTCATATTTATCTTCTTCTTCCTCCATCTCTTCTCCTCCACATGATCCACTATCAACCACCAATTACCCTCACCAACCTCCTCTCATCCCTTGCATGCACCATCACGCCCAATCGTCGACCCCGCGCCAACCCTCCTCCATCACCTCCACACCCACAACACACACCACCACCACCACTTCATCCTCCTCTTTACTTTCACTGCCATCTATGATTGCTTTCGCCGTCCCAACCGCCACACCCAGCGTTCTTCCTCCTCCTCCTCCTCACCACGTCACCATCACCATCACCATCATCCCAACCGTCTCCACCACCGCCACCCACCATTCCTCCTCTTCTTCACTGCATCCATGACTTCTTTTGCCGTTCCAACCGTGCACACCCAGCGTTTCTTCCTCTTCTCCACCTTCCATCACACCAACTTCATCACCACCACCTCCCATCACCATTATCCTCCGCTCTCTTTTCACTGCGCCCATGACCCTTTCGGCCGTCCCAACGCCACACTCAGCGTGGTCCTTCACCTTCCTTCCACCACCATCACCATCCCCAACTACTCCATCACCACCATCCTCCAACTCTCTCTTTCACTGCGCCCTGGTCGCTTTCGCCGTACCCAACCGCCCACATCCAGTGTGTCTTCCTCCACCACCATCCACCACCACTCTGTCACCATCACCACCTTCCCCACCAACTCCTATCACCACCATCTTCGGCACTTCTCCTTCACTGCCGCCCATGACCGCTTTCGCACGTCCCCAAACCGCGACACCCCACGTGTCTTCACCTTCCTCCACCACCTATTTCACCATCTCCACTACCCATTCACCACCATCCCCAACTCTCTCTTCACTTGCGCCCATGTCGCCTCTCCTCACACCACCATCATTGGGCCCCTCTCCTCCACCACCATCACCACCACTCACACCACCATCCTCCACTCTCTTCACTGCGTCCAAAGGCCGCTTTCGCGCGTCCCAACGCGAGACCCCCAAGTGTTTCCTTCCTCCCCTACCTCCTCCGCTTCGGGGGAGTTTTGTTGAAAGTTTGCGAGGGAGCCCCTGGGAGGCTCTGTCGCCTGTGCGCCCGTCTGGTTGACTGAAGCCTCTGGGCGGGGGAGGGAGGGGAAGGGGAAGGGAAAGGGGGGCGGGCCGGCTTTTCTGTCTTCACGACAGCGCCTCCCGCCTTTGAAACAGTGTGTATTGATTTTTAAAACTGAGCTCTTTGGAAGTTATCGCGCAAACATGTCCAAAATGCACGTGATAACAGGCCTGTGATGAAGCGAAGTGTTGATTTAATAAAAGTGAACTCTACTACAGTTAACTTTCCCTTTTAGAAGTTGCTTTTCTTAGTTAAACCAAAACTATGTTTTTGCTTTGCTAAATATGTTTCCGGAACGTTATACTCGCTGTTTGTATACATACTTTTTAAAAACCAATCAAACAATTCTTCACTGAATTGGTGTGTCACTTTTAAGAATGAATATGATTTTTCATGACTACATTTAAAAGATATGATTTACCACGAATTTACATTGCAATATCGTGAAAATAAATATAAAAAAATTTAAACCGAGTTGGTCCACCTAGCGAACATTTTATACGTTTTAGTTCCGTTTTAAAAGTTAGAACATTGCTTATTTATAAAACTGGATTCCTTACAATTTAAAGTTAACATATTCATTTATTTTTGTTTGAATCAGAAACCTAAAAAACTCTATTTCTTGAAAATTTGGCTCGATGGAAATGTGCACATCTGCCCGATATGTATACTAAAAAGAACGAGACAGTGAAAGCTGCGCGTGGATCTAAAGGCATTAATCTCTTGTATATTCAAGCTTCAGAGATATCGTGAACCCCTAATACTGAATGATGTCAGGCCCAATTCCCAAAGCTGGAAATGCTGAAGAGCAAAACTGTATTATCGGCCTCGTCTCTCAGCTATGATCTGTGTTGCATGCCTAGGTGTAGAGATTTAACTTCGGATTAGTGGCAGCGCTAGATGCAGTTTGCCGTGGAGGGCGTAAAAATTCATGGTCATCGCCTCTTTCGTCGAGAATTATTTTTTCCAGAAATTCATTTAAACTCTAATACTATTGTAAATACTGTGGTCTGTAGAAGCCATCATCTAATAACTCATAGAAGCGCCGTAAAAGTCCTAGCACTTCTGCCTTCGCTCGAAGCGAAATTTTAAGAAATACCTGAAGCAATTTACATGTGGAATGGCGAGTGATGATGCACTGCCATATGTTACAAAACTGACGAAAATGATTATGTAGCATTATTCTTGTTTTAAATGTGTCACTATAGGTCTCCAGAACTAATAGTTTTTCAAACATTTCTTTTTCTTCACTTTAATTATATTACTCTTCAAAATCTTGAATTCAGGGAAAAACCGAAGTTCTTTCATACTAGGAGACAATATTAGATTTAACTAATACAAGTCATCTGTAGAGAGTGACAGTGAGTCCTATTAACTCTTCCGCCCACTCTTCTTGCCCACTCTCCCACTAGCTCTCCGCCCACTCTCCCGCCCCACTCTCTTCCCGCCCCACTCTCCCACCCACTCTCCCGACCCACTCTACCGCCCACTCTCCACCCACTCTCCCACCCACGTATCCGCCCACTCTCCCGTCCACTCTCCACCCACTCTCCCGGACACTCTTCCACTCACTCTCCCGGACACTCTCCCGTCATTCGCCCACGCTCTCTCCCGCGCTCGCACGCGCCCACTCACTCACTCATCGCCAGTGCCAGCGCTAGGCAAAGGCAGAACATGAAGCGCACCTTCAAACCGAGCACTCACATGTCAAGGACCCGATGATGGGGGAAAAATAAGTAAAAGAATTGAAGAGGAAATTGGAATTCGGAAAAATCGTTTTCGTAATTTTATAAGCCGCATTACAGTAGTCTGATATTTTATAAAATTTTCAAATAAATTTTTACCTAAAATAATTAACTATAGTCATTACTTATGACGTAGGTCTCTATGAATTGCATGAAATGTCGCCAACATTAAAATAGGGTCTACTGAAATTATATTTAATATTTATTTTTTTGCAATTATTTATATTAAACACTAACTAAACACAATTTTTAGTGTTTTAAGGTCACCGTACAAATTGTATTATTTGGTCACAAAATACTTTTATTTAAAACTATTACTTAAAATATATTTCAAAAAAATTATTTGAGATTAAACGTTGTAATTTTGTTAGTTGCTAAAATAAATAAATAACTCTTATATTGTTTATTGATACAACTTTCACATTTTAAATTTTTTTTGGGGGGGGGCGTTTCAGCATTGCCTCGGGCCCAAAATTGTCTAGCTCCGGCACTGACCACAGCACTTCATTTTCTGCCCGCCCTCCGCTTCTGACTAGTGATCGTTCTGTGGTCGGTTGTGAGTAAAGTTGGATTGTTAAGGGATGTGAAAGGACTGGATAAGGGAGGAAGTCGGCGCGCTAGCCGTGCTCCATTTATTAGGAACGTCTCCGGCATTCACTAATGCGAATCAGAGAAACCACGAAATACTATCGACCAGAGCAGTCGGTTGCTAGAATTATCTTGCCTAAAGTGATTGAATTCAGCCGGGCCAGTTATTTAGGGTCAAAACTCAGTCGCCATTGCGATGCAAAATAGGATCTTCGCATCAACGAATCCGCAGAGAGCATCTAACTAACTTACTCCCCTCCCGCCTGCCTTACAGCTCATGGTATCATATAGTTTCTTACTTGCACACCTGTCCAACACGCCTCTTATCTCGCATGCTCTATCATTGCCAGTTGCAATAAAAAACGTTGATTTAAGAAAATATTAAAATGAATGACCAAAGATTTTTCAAAAAAAAATTGCATTGACAACTCCGTTACGAATGATCACTATCCGATTATTCATGGTCACAAATAAGCAGAAAACATATTTAAAATATACATTTCCCTCAGAGATACAAAGGCTCCAAAGGCGAAAGAGCAAATCAGGTTTTACGATATCTCTAAGATTCCACCCTGAAGATGATTCTCGCGGACGAGTATCCTCCCGGAGATTCAATCCTAGTTCTAAGGGATTTGGTGTGTTTACACTGCTTGTAAGAGAACCTCATCCTTAGATCCAATTTAGTCGCTTTCTTTTGACGAACGATTGAGGAGTTTTAGCAAATGCCCGCATGTGTAGAGTCTCTGGTAATTCAGACAAAACTCCGTAATCATTTGTCAAAAGGGAGTACGTAAATTAGGTCTTATTGTCCGTTTTACAGTCCGTATTTTCTATTACATAGCTTGAGAATGATAAGAACTCGTATATTTTTATATTTATACCTATAATTCTCTCTTAATTCCCATTTACATTTTCGCACCAGTTCGAGCTCGGCTCCCGTCGGGGTAAGACCTCTGCGAGAGTCGCTCCTCGCGATAAGCTTTCTACTACTACCAGTGAGGTTACTGTGTTATTGACGCGCTGATAGTAATCGTGAAAGTGTCTACTAGTAAAGCCAGGTGTAGGTTTTACTTGTTCTTTCATTTATTTATTTATTTATTTATTTATTTTGTAAAAGTGTATGCAACTAGCCATTAACACTAGGTCAGTGTAATGTGTGAAAATGGCTGCCCCGGTACGGGGAAGCGTATAAAAATGGCAATGGACGCAACAAATGGTGTAGTCTCAACCTTTGGAGAGACTACTCATACGAACTCAATGGATAACAACACTATGTTCGCATTTCAAAGTGGTCAAATGTTGCCGCAATATCAGGCTGGGTACCTTCCATTCCAGTCACAATTGAGTGTTAACTTGCCACAACACAGTGTAATGCAAAACTTGGTGCAAACTCAACAGCAAGGTTTACCACAGCCAGAAAGGGTTCAACCGCCGCAATTACATCATGGCACTGCTCGGGATCTGCTACCTCCTTCGGAACTGCAAAACCTTGACGAGGAGTCACCAAACGCCAAAAAGAACTTAGAGCAGCGCGGACAGGGCGCAATTCAACGTACTTTCAACACCTCAACCAAAAAAGGTAGATATATACTTAAAAGAAACAGTGATTGTAGTGAAGAGTTAAGTTATAAAAGCCAAAATGTTCGCAAGCAGAGGTAAATTAAATGCTTTATAACGTACCTGTAGGAAACAGATTTGAATCTTTAGTTGACGTAGAGGAAAATGATGATAGTGAATTCAAAGCAGTAAAAATCCCCCCAATTATTATTCAAAATTATAATAAATGAGAAGATGAATTGCTAAACCATAAAGTACTTAAAGAGGACATTGTGAAAAATGAAATTCAAAATTAAAGTGCAATTTAGTAACAGTAAATTTAGAAAATAACGAGATAGAGTTCTACTCTTTTAAAGACCTATATTTAAAGGCATTCGAAGTTATAATAAAAGTTGTATCAGAATGTCTAGATGTCAAAAAAAGAACTTAATGATAAATTGTATTAAAAGTAGTAAGGGTTTGTGGTAAAAACAGAAAACACCTGCAGATAGCTGCTGTAGACGTAGACAACAGTGTGGCTGGTAGAGCCATTCTAAAACTAAATAAGTTAGGTAACTGTATAGTTAGAGCTTTTGTACGAACAATAACTAGACTCCCCATCCAATGCAAAATGTGTCAACGCTTTGGGCATACGCAAGCTAACTGTTTAAACAACCCTATGCGTTAAATGCCTCAATGACCACTCCTATTTCGAATGTACACTCCCTAACTCGGGGGTAAAACCCTCCTGTACTAATTGCAAGCAAAATCACTCGGCGAATTATCGTGGTTGCTCTTTCTATAAAGCAGAATGAAACAAGAAACTTAATAAATCTGCAACTAGATCGAGATACAACGCAGGCCAGGCCAAGGTACTGAATACAGTTCGCAAGGTGAAGATCAAGTGATAAGTTATGAAAGTAGGCAAGCCAAATGCAGCCAAACTCTAGTCTTTAACAATTCCCAATTCCCTCCCCTACCCGAAAGACCAGGCCCTTGAACAAGACCGTTAATAATTATCAAGAGGACGCAAATGGTTTAAGTAAACAAGATAATATATTTAGGAACTTTTTGTTCTTCAACGAAATACAAATAGCTTGCGTTACGGAAACGCATTTGCACCCAACCGATACATTCAAGATACCAGGTTTTAATTTATATAGAAATGATAGACCTTCTTATAAAGCTGCGGGTGGGGTCGCGATAATAATCCGTAAAGAGCTTAGTCACTCTCAAACTAGATGTCCCACTTCTGACTGCCTGGAGACGGTAGCAATAAAACAAAAAACAGTCGATTCAGAAATAATAATAATATTAACCACCTACAAATCACCTAATAAGAAGTTCCCAGGAAAGACCTTGGATAAAATATTTAACTTCAATAATAACATTGTATGCAAAATAATAAGAAAATCAGTGTCATAGGCGACTTAAATAGTAAAAATAAAGTATGGAACTGCAGAATGACAACAGAAGCAGGTCGTATACGTTTACAGTTCGCCCAGAATCACAATATACATCCTACACCCACTCGGTATCCATTTAATAATAAAAGCGCCCCGGACATTCTTGACATAAGTCTAACCAGACACATAAATTGCCCATTTTTTCACACGGTAATTCCTAATCTCGATTCGGATCATAACCCCATAATAATATCATTTCAGAGTACTGCCCAAGTTAACAATTTAAGAAAACTAATACATGGTAAAGTAAACTGGGATCTCTTTAGGCTAAAAATAGCCACGCAATTTTTGTTCCCAAAAGATATCAAAAACGAAACTGATATTGACTTACAAATCAATACTAGAAGCAATAAGCATCATTAAAGAATCATGTCATCCAGTACAAGGTAACAACATTCATCTTACTGGCTACCAGGCCACACTTAAAAAGGATATGGAACTCTTTATGCAAAAAAGTAAAGTTTCTAATCGACGAACACAGATATAGTTCATTTAAGCAATTTTTAGCGCAAATTACCCCGACTCACCTTCTAGTATATGGACTACTATCAAAAAGTTACCAGAGAACAATCTAGAATACCACCATTAAAATAGGGTACTAGCATTCTCTAAACAGATGACTTCTCGACTTTAAAACCCAATTTCATAGTAAACCATGTGTTCAATGAGGACATTTTAAACAGTATGAAGCAACCTATATACTCCGCAGATATAAAAAAAATTCATATCTCCTGCAGAACTTAAACGCACAATAACCAGATTTAAAAACATAAAAGCAGCTGGGAATGACCTAATAACTAGTCAAATATTAAAAGAATTACCAAACTCCACAATTGCAACAATAACAGATATATTAAATGCAGTTTTAAGACTAATTTATTACCCAAGCAATTAGAAAAATGCAATAATCATTCCAATAAACAAAACAAATAATTGTCCACAACTACTAGATAATTACTGGCCAATTAGCCTATTACCTTCATTAGCGAAAGTGTTTGATATACTGATTTTATCCCGGCTAAATAAATTATTATACGCTACAAACGCCATACCTGATGCCCAATTCGGCTTTAGAGCAAATCACTGGACAAAACACCAAATTTTAAGAGTTATGGATCTGATTGCAAAGGGTTTTCATGAGAAAAAGTACACGGCAGCTCTGTTTTTTGACATTACTAAAGCGTTCGACCGTGTCTGGCACACGGGACTGAAATACAAATTTCGCCATCTAGGAATTCCTAAATATATTCGAGATATAATTGGAAGTTTCTTGCTAAACAGATCATTTAATATTAAAATACATGACACCAGGTCGGATAAATACAGAATCTCAGCTGGAGTTCCATTAGGTTCCCCACTCTCACCGACTTTATTCAAAATTTACCTTGCCGGAATTAATGGATACCGAAATAGCCTTGTTCGCAGATGACATCGCCATCCTCTCACAACATGAAGAACTGGTTATTGTCCTGGAAAGCCTACAAGTTCTAAATTAATGGAGAATTAATGGACCGATTAGTGGAGAATCCAGATAAACCCAAAAAATCACAAGCTAAAATTTTCTCGCTTAAAAGATTCATATTCCCTTCAGTGTTAACAATTAGTAACAATCCTGTACTCTGGCTAAACAATAACCAATCCGTGAATTACTTAGGAGTTAAATTTGATAGAAGATTAACATGTAAGCCACATAATTGATATTGCTAACTAAAACCATATTCAAAAATTGTCAAACTTTACCCTCTAATAAATAAAAACTCTACATTAAGAATAGAAAACGGACTAACAATCTTTAAATCTATAATTTGTTCGTCGCTCACCTATGCGTGCTCAGTGTGGGGAGGCGCAGCAAACACGTATATTAATAAATCGGAAATAATTCAAAACAAATTTCTAAGACTGGTCACCAATGCTCCCTGGTTTATTTCTAATGCACAAATCCAAAAAGAATTAAAAATTAGCTGCATTAAAGAGTACATAAATAAACTATTGACTTTTTTTATTTAGGGCTTGAAGCTTGTCCTAGCACAAGAACTTTCAACCTTGGCCGTGCAGCTTATGCACCATCCAGGATATTGTCACGCTTTCCAAAAGATCGCTTAAAACCGCCATCAGTTGCTGGTATTAATGTTATAAACAATATATGGGATTGTAATAACGGTATAAATGTGTTATTCACAAGTGTGGTATTTTTACTCAATGCTTATTTTGGTATATTTTTGTATATCTTTGTATATTTTTGAGTGGTTTGTATTAAAGGTAAACAGAAACTTATATAGATTGAAAAAACAAGCTCAAGTAAGTATAATTGTGCCTTGATGTAAATGGAAGAGACTGTTAAGTCCTCATGTAATATATGTATCGTAAGTGATAACTCCGGAAAGCCGAAGGCCAAGAAATAAATTTAAAAAAACAGTTCGCAGATATAAGAATGAAGACGGAGAGAATAATTACATCACGGCAACAATAAGGCAAGGAAAATAAAGTATACTTAAGAAAAGTCGAAAATTCATTGTTCTCTCAGAAATTTCCTACTGTCTCAGGGGTATTTGAACCACGCAATCAGAGCAGTAAGGCGGCATCTCACTACCGCTGTCGAGTCGGGAAGGCAGTGGCCAGCCTGCTGACCTCATGCAATGCAAGAGCTTCCGATTGCAGCGCAGAGCGCACGCGCTCCGCCGCCGCGGACATCCGAGTCGACCTCGGCGTCTCCCCGCCCTCGCGCCCTCGCATCCTGGCTGCCGTCTCGGGCGTGCTGTCCGGTGCCGCCGCGCCGGTCGACAGCGGTAATCAGGCAGACGCGCGCAGGCCAGCGGCGCGGCGCCTCACCCGTGCGAGGCGGAGCGACAGGCGACGAGGGCAAAGGGGTGGGGACAGCTTGGTGGCGAGTGACCGTAGGGAAGCAGGAGCGGTGGGCGTGAGGGCGGAGCCATAGAATGGGTGGATGGCAGGGACGAGTCGGCAGATGATGGGAACGGGTTTGAAGACCAGCCATGACTGAATGATCGCGGCGAGCGGACACAGACGTGAAAATAGGATGTGCAGAGAGCGGGGGATAAGAAGATACAAGAGTGATCGGTAGCGACGATGGACAAAGGCTTGCTAGTGGAGAGTAAAATAAACGGTAAGAAGCAGAGCGGCAGGAAAAACTGTATGAAAATCATGAGGCGTGGGATACTGGAGCGCGACGGGAAGTGGGGACAGTGGCTGGTGGATGTGGAAGTTGGACAGAGTGGAATGGGAAGGGGAGCGGAAATTGACGGGCGTGTGGTATACGTAGAACGGACAGCAGCGGCGCGCGAGTGAGTGGAGCGAGCGGGGGCGCGGGAGCCATAGAGGCTGTTGAGCAGCCGTGGCGGCGCCCACGTCGGCTGACTGCGGACGGATGGTCGACGGCAGACAAGGATCGATATTGTGCCAGCCCCTCGGGACGCTACATCACACGGACGCCGCCGCCACCGCCGCCTCTCCAACTTTAAAAGTATTCCCACTGATTAATGGCCGTGTCTTTTACGCAGCCGGCAACTTCCGGGGCGCACGCAAACTAAATCAGCACAACTCGAATGAAAGTAAAGTCGTTTGCGGTCGGTGGTCGTGTCTGGATTTCGGATGAGGGGCGCTGCAACGTCCTTAAGATTCCTTGCTGGACAACTCTCTGGCCTCCTGCGTGTCAACCTAACATGCGAAAAATAAGTAAATTAGTCAGTACAAAATAAATAAATAAATATAAGTTACCACCCTTAAAGGTTAATAAGAGTAAAATGACAATAAAGATTTAAACCTCTTTATTCACACTTCGTGAGAATCGGCAGATTGGTGTGAAGAACGTATCAAAATTATTAAGTAATTTCTATTATTCCCCCAATCAATGACTTGTACAAAAATTTCACTTGGGACTTTTTTTAAATTCTCAACAAATTAAATTTAAAATCTATTTTGCATTAAAATAATTAGTAAACATGTTAACATTGATAGTTGACAATGACAATGACAGTTTGAGAGTAAAAGTATCCCAGTTTCACATTTCATCGTCTTCTTACATTTAGAACAAAAAGTCATATTATTACTTTTGGTTAGGAGTCAAAGTTGAGGAAAATTTGTGTACATATTATGTATAGACTATATTGTGACTAATTTGAAAATCTATAATGGAGTTGTAAGATTTGAAGTCTGGGTTAATTTCTTCACTATTACCTATTAGGTTAATAGCTTAAGGATTTGGGTGGTTTTTCAGACCTTGAAGATACCTTGAGCGGCTTGTTTCGATTCTTTCAAAGACTATCGGTACTTTTAAGACTCTGTGTAGCATTGTGTTTGAGATATACCATGGTGCTGCAACAATCATTCTAAGCGTTTTTGATTGAAATCCCTGTAAAATGGAGAGATTTGATCTGCTTGTAGTGCCCCAAATTTGGATGCAGTAGGTCCACACAATATTGTTTTATAGGTCAATAAATTATTGTCTTGACACAAGAAAAATTGTTTCGTAAGCAAGACCTGGTGGAGGCGGAGAGTCCCTGCAGGTGAGCACTGCAGCGGCGGAACCTGCAGCGAATTGAAGCGTTCACAAAGCCGCTTCCGCCCGAGGGATGTCAAAGCGCGATATCCGAGGCAGCCACAATCGTATCTTCTTGCTACGCTCTGTCAAATGAAGTTTGCAGGGTGAGTGACATCACGTGACAATCAAGGCTGTTTTCTCTTCGTTTTATACCTATTGGGACAGTGATGTTTCAAAATTCATTTAGTGTAAACAGTGTGGGTGGTACGAATACGTTGGCACTCATTATGATTTTTGTTTGCTCCACTGTCAATTTTTCCTAATACTCGTATTTATTTAAATTGTTTCTCCTGTAGCACTCAACAAAGTTAATTAGAGTATTTTTGTCCATTTGTGTATTCTATGAAATTATACGTCTTCTTAATAACATATATGGTTTAACAAAAAATGAATACGAATGTAAAAAAAACATAATTATTTTATTTATCAATGGTTTTACTTTTAATTTAAATACCGAAATGCTTCAATCGCTATAGATTAATATTACCTATCAAAAAAGAGTTAAACATTAAAAGTTAGGACTTGTTTTGAACCTTGAGAATTATATTACAATAAGAGATCAACGGACACAGTAGTTTGGTCTGAATCTTATTTCTCAAATCTTTGAGTTATTATGATGTTTTTTAAAGAGAGCAACAAGTGATTAGATTAGTTAATTTCCTTACTTTTAAATCATATCGAAAATAATAAGTTTAGAGCTGTCTCAGAGGAGAGATCGATAGAGGCGAGAGGCAGGGAGAGGAAGACTTACTCTTGGGGCTCTTCCTCGAGAGGGCGTGCCGTCTTAATTTGTCGCCAAGTGACTCTGGCCCGGAGGTCCTAAGGTTCGAGCGGCTACGGTGGCAGAGTTTCGATAAAACCTACAAAGCTGGGATAAATTCAGACGATGTCTGGAGGACAATTGTAGCGGTCGGCGTCCATGATCGGTAGTTTTTCGTGGTTTCTTTGATTAACACCAGGCGATTGACCGAGCAGTACCCAAACAAACGAGTCACGGGCCGTGCGCAATCTTTCCTTCCTCTTCCTTGTCCTTTCCGCACCTCTTACATACACATGCTTACACTCACATGCTCTGCACTACCACATATGTGACCAATCGGGAGCTTAGAGCTTGTCCCTGCTGGGGCGGTGCCCCTTTGGGGAGACAATTGGAGGCGGAATCTCCAAGAAGCAGGCGTTTAGGTCAGCGCCGCATCTCTCCGGCCACCGGAGGAAGAACAACGCCACCTCCAGTGATTAAACATTCATCGCACAAACGGGGCTAATGACCAAATCAAATGACGGCTCCGGAAACAACCACAGGGTCTCTGCGCCGAGTAATTCGATTGGTCGCGAGGATGTAGTCTTTCGTCGCTGGGTTTCTTATACGGCTGACAGGAAAGCTGTTACCCTCCTACTGTGCCTATGAAAAACTATCAATCTTTTTAGCATATTGGGCTGAATTACACACGTAGTTTTTGTACTAGACAATACATTACACGCTTATAAAGAAAGCACGCGGAATACTTGAAAGATACTTATGTTTCTAAATGAAATATGCCGTGGTTTTATCATTTTGGTTTTTGAATGTTTGCTTCTCAAAACTCTTGTTGCTTCATTTGGCCTTTATGTCGCAGAACCATGAAGCTCTCATTATATGTTTTTATTGGTGCATAAATAAGTATTTGTGTAGCAAGACATAAGCACTGCAAAGTAATAATTTGCATGGGAAATAGCCATAACTCTCGGCACATACGGACACACAAGCCGCCTGTCAGTGCCTGGCAAGAAACTAGTTACAAGACTAGGTAATACGATCCAATGTATTTGATTTTGGCATGAACCAATGGAAAAATGACTGCAGATAAGCGTTCATATTATTTAGTGTACTATTTTCACAAATTTAGTGTTTATTCTTCACAACAAATTAAAAAGAGTAAGCGATATCACAACTAGAGCCAACTACCTTTCATTTAAGTCAAAAATCATTAAATTTGGTTGATATTGAGTCCGTTTTTTATTCGAAAACTCTAAGAGTTTTAAATATGCAGATGGTGTAGTTTCAAAGTTTTGATTCTGCAATTATGCCCAACTTCCTTTCTAAGATCTAATGAACATGTCCATAATCGTATTATTTTCTCAAATGTTAAGAGAGATGTTTTCACTTACAACTTCATATTTTCTGTCAAAATTCCTTTTATTTGTACTGTCTGTAAAAAATACATCACATGTTTTTCATTTTTTAAGGAATTTTTCTTTCTGATAACTTATCCTCTTTGTTTGTCATTGCGTTACACTAATTCGCTCCGTTTTTTTTTCACTCGTAATAATTTTACAGCATCCATCCATATTTCATATACAGTGCTCTGAAAACAATGTTATTCATTATAAAATTGAATGTTGTATAGTTAATTTCTTTCCACATTCGGAGCACAAACATTAATGACACATGCTTAAATCGAAGTTTTTTTCTGCGTTAAAATAAAAGTTATTATGATTGGCATTTGAAACAATCAATTCCATATAATTTCCATCGTTTCAGGAAGTTTCATTTATAATTTCACGTGGATGAAGACGGAATTAACAATGATTATTATTCCCGGTCTTTCTATGAATTCTTTTCCCCAAAGATGTACTTCGTGCTAGAATGACCATAAATTTCAAAATGTTAACATCAATGAATAAAGACTTTGCATTCACTCACATGAAAATGTTAATAGTGCAAGCATTATGAAAATATACCTTCTTGAGTAGAATTAATGTTTGCTTTTCAATCCCCCATTCTGTGAACCTCTGGCGGCGTGAAAGGTTGAGAAGGCAGAGGCGATGAAGGTGGCAGGATCGGAAGAGGTGTCTCAGAGATGAACTGATGTCACTGCAGTGCCTCTGACCGGAAGGTTCTAGGTTCGAGTCAGTCCCGACAGGAGTTTCGGCACTAGCTTGTCAGCTGGGTCGAATTCAGTCGCTGTCTGGAGGTGAATTCTAGAGACCGGCTGCTCTGATCGGTAGTTTTCCGTGGTTTGTCCGAACACCAGGCGCATACCGGTGCAGTTCTCTAACAACCGGCTCACGGACCGCGCGCGATCTTTCTTACCTCGTCCTTGTCCTATCCTCTCCTCTTACAACACTAACACGCACTACACTACCGCACATGCCAGGAGACCGGTCAGGAGCTTAGAGCTTGTTTGCTTGCTTGCTGGGATGGTGCCCCGCTGGTGGGAGAGACCTGGTTGAGGGAAACCCCGCTAGCCGACGATAGGTCGGCGCCGGATCTCGCCATCCAGCGGGGGAAGATCAGCGTTACCTCTCGAGGAAAAAACACGCATTACTCTTGTCTTTTCTTGTTTTGATAAAGATGAGAGGATAGAGGTGTGGTTGGAAGATGAAAGACTAGATCCGGTTGGTTTAACACAGAAGCGCAATAATATGTGCCTCATGTCCGCGTCCTTCTTCAAGATCTTAGGTGAGGCGAGTATGAGGTAATAAGATGCAGATGGCAAGTTTTTATTTTTGGGCCAGTCACATTTTTGTGTTTTTTGAGACAGTAACATAAATGTTTAAAAAAAATATAATTATTTATTCCATTTTTTTTGGGGGGGGGAGTTTCAATTTACCGCATAGTGCATTATGTTATACTTGTATGTTGTAAGTTTTCCACAATTCTTTCTTTTGCGAGTTGTAATCGCAAGGGTTCAACTATTCATTATATTTAAATACATTGAATTTTTATTTTAAAATTGTGGGAGAATTAAAAGCCTACAAGAATTTTAAAATTGAATGTATGCCCACTTTTTGCAGGGAAATTTGGTCTAGAATTTTGCACCTGCCTGGTTTTCCATACATTTTGGGACAAATGAGAAATGTATATATGCGATCAGCTAGATAACTTATCCAAAGAACCATTCTAAAGATTGACATACATAATTTTGACAAAATTCTTTATTTTCTTTGTAAACATTTTGATTGAAAAAATACTCACCACTTTGCCACGGCCTCTCCTACTGTATTTCTCCAAATTCTGCAGACGAATGTGGAGCTTTAATGTTTTTGAACGACTTAAGAAGTTATGTTCTCAAAGTAGCTTTCCACTGACGATATCAGACTTCTTGAGCTTGTAGCACACCATGGTCGATAAAATTAAAGCATGGACTAGGATTACTCAAGGCATTTGTATATTTGGTTGCACCTCGTTATAGTGTATAGTTTTAAGTTTTTGCATATACTTCTAAGTAATATATATACAGGACATTCCTCAAAAATTGCTGTTCGTGCTTTAGACCGAAATGGTGCCTCATTTCTTGTCCAGCTTAGAGGGAATGGTCAACAGCGCTCCCCATTCAGTATATTATCCGATGATCAGAGCTTTTACAATTTTTTTCGGACATTTTGTCGGGGCGGGGGCAAAATATGCGCACGAGAGATTGAGGAGACATTTGATGCAGTATCCTTTCCAGGGAGACTCTTCCACTGGCAGTTATCCACCGCGGAGCTCATTTCGAACAAGAGACGGGCGCCGCCGCTTCATTGCGCAGCGGATCCGCTGAGGCGCCATAAATGATATTCGCGCTGTGACGGCGCTCGTTGTGCGGAATTTCAAATGGACGGCGGGCGAGCACTGTGACATATGGAAATGGAAATTAAATGAATAGAATAAATTCCGAAAAGTGGAAGTTAATTTACATTTTTAGTGGCCTGCATGTGTAAGAGCGGGGGGCTTCGCCCATGACTTCAACGCACAAATGGGGAAGTTCTTGAAGGGTGATCCCGAGAAGCTGAAGCAGTTAGCTAGAAAACGTACAAATTTGGGCAGTCTCATTTGGCTGTTGCAATAGCAACCTCTGACTTTTACTGTTTTCCTGATAGAAATAATTATTTTTTGTATATAATTTTCAAATTTAAAGTATTGTGATATAGTAATAACACTATAAATATTATTAAGAATATAAATAATATTAACAACAAGAATAATAAATGAACTTTTGTTTGTGAAAGTGCATGTGAAATTCATGAATATATTACAAAATTTTTAGGAAGGAAGGTTTATCTTAGAAACCTTAAATTCAAAAGATCATCTTTACTAAGCGAGCACATGTACGGTAAGAATAGAAAAAGCGAATTAAGTTTAAAATAAATATAGATCTGAGCCTCCTTTGATGAAGATTGTTTCATGCTGTGGCATCAAAATTAATGCAATTTACGTTTGAAGATCTGGAGCTACTGGTTTCTCTCTTATCCTAAGTAGTTCCCGGATCCTATCGTCGTAATTGGAATAACAAAAGACTACTTGTTTTCTTTGGAGGGTGAGATACTGTCCGACTGAAAGATGGATTTTTAAAAACAGAACCTCACTCGCATTGATTAGTTCTATTATTTCTGGGATCATACATTTATTACGATTATATATAATTTAATATTTATAATTTTATTTAATTTTGTACTATCATTATATCATAATGACGTAATATATCTTGAAAACTCTTCTGGCCACTATGAGAAACATTTCCATTTATCTTTGTGCCTTTCATGATATATAGGCATAAAGCGGGCATTAAAATAATCACGTAAAATGTCAGACATTACATTTTTTTATGGTTTACCGAACGTTTTGCGAAATGGTTCTCAATGCTTTCCTTGAAATCCGGTAGGACTTCGAAATCTCTAGGAAGGATCTGATCAATGATTCGTACACATTTGTTTCCAACAGTAATTTGCATCGCTCTTGCGTCTGCAATTAAGCCACCTGTTTTGTTAGCCTGAACCCTCTTATCAAGATTTCATAATGGCTTTGATCATTAGCGCCAATAGCTTTCGTTCGCTTATCCTCCCCGCGGGGTTGCAGCATTGTCTTCGTGGAGGTGCTGCAAGAAATAGCTGGCTTGGGATGAACACTTTCCATTGCTTAGTAAAGAAAGAGGAGAACGTAGTATTTTTTCTTGAGTGCAGATCGTTGAAATAAAATAAAAAAATGTATTTTAAGTACTATTTTAAGTACCACCTCAAAAGTAGTTAGTAGCGTGTTAGTATAATTAATTTCTGACCATGCCGCCATGATTACACTTTTTACTGAAAGAAATAGTTGCATCCATAATAAAGGTATCTTCGGAAACGAAAATTTGAGATTACGTACTTTAGGGATTCGTCCACATAGTTCAAGTTTTATTCTGTAGTGCAAATAACCCATAACTCGAGCTTGTCACTGTACCTGTTATTTTAGATCGTCTCGATTGTTATGAAGAGATGAGTCAGAATTCTGTTCTGACTCATGTTTTCACAACGATACTCTGGGAAGCGGATCATACATTGAGCAAAGGAGGGTAATCATTTCACCATGTTTGCGCCAAACTGGCTAATCAGATGCTACCGTAGTACGTTATGCAACAGCAGCATAAACAAGTAGGAGTGATTCAGAGCCTTGACAAAGAGCTGTGTATAGCAAGTCTACATGCACGGAGAGGGTTAAGCCTACTACCATAATCACCTTACACGGTGGAACGGGGTGGAATGGTGTGGTTGACAGTCGTAATGAGACCTTTAATATGTCAGAGGAGAATGATGAATCCCGGGGGGCGACTATCGACGCTTCTCGTTAAGACCATTGATCTCGTCGTGGTGAATTATTCATGTTTCATGTCCAGAAGACCTGTAGTTGGTAGATTAGATTTATTTTCATCTGCAATTGGGCATAATTCGTCGGCAGTGTAGTGTATCACTCCGTTCACTGGGCTCTGCATTGCACTCCAACCCATTTCACAACATCGCATTTGCTTTAATCCCATAACTTTCTACATTTGAATTTTAATTTAAAATACGGTACATTTTGTAGTATTACACCCTCCACTATTACTGAACTAATTTCAACTTATTTATAAAACTGTTTAACGAGGTTTCTTTATGGATACTATTTGGTTTCCATTACGAAGACTTTGATAGTCATATTCATGAGCACCTTCAACTATTGTCTCTATAGTTTTCAAGCTCGCTACTGTGTTTTATTTCAACAATAATTCGAACTCTGATCTCAAGTTGCTGACGACTCGAGACCTTGCCTTGAAGCTATCGATACTCTGTCAGATGCTGACGCATCGCTTGATCTCTCTCAATACAAAATGCATGGCATGTTATTGGCCGTTCAATCGCGACTCCAGCAATACTACAAAATCTGCAAGGCTTTTGGAAAAAATACCCAAATTACATCAGACGAATTATAATCACCGTATACAAATTTGGGATTTTTAGAATATTGGGTCGCAACATGAGGTAGATTGCGCGCTCAAATTTACAGAGTTTTAGAACCACTTCACTTTGCATCAGAATAGAAGCAATGTACAGGTATACGTGGCTCAGGGAATCAACTTATGTCACTGAAGTGTGTCTGACCGGGTGAGATTCTAGGGTTCTGGTCCCGACGATGGCTTTTCAATACTAGCTAGATACCTGGGTAGAATTCAGCCGGTATCTGGAGGAGAATTTTAGATGCCGGCGATTGATCGGTAGTTTTCCTTGGTTTCTTCTATCAACACCTGGTGAAATGCGGAGCAGTATCCCAACAAACGGGCCACGGACGCGCGATATTTCCTTCCTCGTTCCTGTACTCTTCTCACGTCTTACATACACGTTCACTAACATTCACTACACAGCCACACATGCCGGGAACTTAGAGCTTGCCCCGGCTGCAGAGATGTTCCGGGAGATACCTGTTTGGGAAAGCCTCGTTTCCTGACAGGTAGGCAATCTCACCATCCAGCGGAGGCAGATCACCGCCCCATCCCGAGGAAAACATGCGCTACACTAAAAGGACTAAGGATCATAGCAGTTGACGCGACCTGAATCACTAATCAATCAAGTAAGCAATCGAGGAATGTTAACAGTCAGGAGCGTGCTCGGCACCTGCGAATAACCGAGGTCTGTCCTTACCCTGTGGCCAAATACACGGGACGACCCCGACCTCGCGGCAGCGGCGGAAAACGCTCCTAATGAGATAAAAGACGCCGCGAAATGGAACAATATTATTTCACCGCAGCCGCGCGGGAGCTCTGTCCCCGAGAGGGAGGCGCAGTGGCGGGGTGGGGCGGGGTGGGGCGAGGTGGG